>PITA01017361.1:21402-34893 GCA_004023965.1 Spilogale gracilis | reverse complement strand
AAGTCCAACTTTTCTAAAAGTTTCTTGAAGAAAAATTATATAATGAGAAATTATTCTTGGGTGTTAATTCATCAGCATTGGGGATTAGAACAAAAGGAATCACCCACTGTGACACGAACAGGGAGTCAGGAAGAAATAGAACCACAAGGGGCCAACTCCCATTGTGTGTACTGGGCTGTTTCAGGAACACCTTACTTAATTAAATGCTGTCTGAAGACCAGTCAACGTATGCAGTATCCCCCCAACCCAAATTTAATTCCAGTGCCTATAATCAGAAGACCAGCAAATGGACTTTTAAAATCCATTTTGAAAGAAATATGTAGTCCTGACATTATCCTTCCTTGAAGCCAGAGATAAGGAATAAGAAAATGGGGCCAGAGAGCTTTGACACGTCAAAAAAAAAAAATTATTCTCTTTGTGTGTTTTCCCATTAAAGAATACTCTTTTCTTTAAGACCCTGATGTTAAGTCTCCCATCTCCATTTGCCCTGCCAATGATTAAGGGAGTGTGGGTGCTTACCCAGAGACATATCCATCAGTGCACAAGTCAAAGTGATTGAAAAAATATGTACTAAAATAAAAACACCAATAATAGTTATACTACCTCAAAGAAAAATTGACTACTCATATCATTTATGGAGTAGATCAGCATTTGAGAGGCTATACACTTACTTTACCACATAAACAAATAAAAGAAAAATGAAAACAGTGCAGAATAATATATACTAAATTTCTAATTGCTTTCCTGTCACCTATTTGTTTATAATGTGCTGAGTACATTGACAGGATAATAACCAAAGAGCATGACAAATGTTTGAAATGCATATGAAGACTTCAGATCCACTGCCAGCACAAAGTAATCACTTCATGAGACAGCAAGCATTTCCAGTTTTAATTGACACAATAGATTTGCAATTATGGGCTTCTCTTCCGAGTTTGCCTTTTGTTTTCATTAAAGAAGAAATATCCACCAAAATGTTTTGCATTAAGCAAGTATCACCTTCTAAATCAGTTCTTCAATGTGAGTGTTTGTTCTGATAAACCTAAACCACTGACATGTTTCCTGTCTTAGAGAATGTTATTTTAGCACAAGGCAGTTGCCACATGTAGTTCATGTAGTTCAGATGGGAAGATCCAAGGACAGACAAAGCTGGGTAGCATGGTGCTCCACCCAATCTACTCTCTCTACACCACTCAACCCTGGGGCTGATTTTTCTATGCTATAGCTTGAAGTCATAGAAAATTATTTCTCAACTGCCATTCAAACTGTAGAGCAGCTGTGGAACATCCCCATGGTTCTCTAAAGATGTGTGCAATCTCAGAGGCATTTGGTAGGAGCTCTTCTCTCCTTTTCTCACAGAGCCCATTGGTGTAAAGTATCAAAAAGGCAGATTGTTTTGCCTTCTTAGTTTACAGGAGGGTGTTAAGGTCTACTGTTTTTCCTTTGATTATGGTAGAAAGGAAGAACTGTTATAGAAACATTAAAAATATACTAAACAGGCTTCTAAGCCAATAGAGCAGATTGGATACATATTTTTAACAAGTAACTTCAATGCACTGAAATAAAATCAAGAACTTTAATGCATAATAAAATTAAAGTGAATGGAAGATAAGTATAAACCAAAGGAAAAAATGAAAGGAGAAAATAAAGCAAATGAATAACTGCAGACAGAAAAAAAAATAACTAAAGAACACACACACACACAAGCGTCACTGCCCAGCTTTGAAGCATATTCTTATATAGATGAAACCTGAAAAAGAGGAAGGGGGAAATGTTTAAAGCACTCTCAACTGTAAGCTAATCAAAAAGGAATTTATAAGGAAACTCAAAAATCAGGAGCAAGAGAGACCCTTTCTTAAAATTTGAAGCACCAAGTCTTACACATGCAGAGGGAATACAGAACTCATGAGTGGTCCTTCATAGGACTACTAAAACAAATTAACTCTTTCAATGTTAGATCACTTTTGAAGATGCTAGGAAATAAACAGAAACTGAAACATGAAAAGGAGACAATGGTCATAGTGGTAACTCATACTTGAGTCCATAAATATTCATAAGTGCCAAGGGCAGACTAGAATACTGTCAACTTCTTCTGGGTGAAGTTCCACACTGGAACACGTTAGTAGAGACTGAGCAAGTAAGAAAAAAGAACTCGAGGACTAAAACACAATAGTAAAGGGAAAATGAGAGTAATGTGTGAATGAAAAAGTCTTCTGGTATGCTTTCCAGCCTCTAAGAGACCATCTATATGCAGGACACCCTCAGATCTGTTTAGTCAGTGAAGTCTTGAACTCCAACACTGTGCCTGGGAACAAAATCATTAGTTCAAGGCTGTACACAATGCCCAATTTATAAATCCTGACTCCTTCCCTCATCCCACCACAAAAATCCATACATTTATTTCTGATTCCTGATAGTAAGGAATTTAGCAAGCATTCTTAGAGAAGATGGCAGTTGAGTTCCTTCATTCATACAAACTTAACTTTCTCTAACTATACATAGATAGGAATATACAAGCACACAATTTTTATATTTGTTTAGAGGCCAGTGGGCTTTTTATACAGAATGAATGTCTTGAGCAAAGGCATAAAGGCAGGATGACATGGCACGCAGGTTAACATAATTTCTCAGTGTAGTTTACAAGTAAGTGACAGTAGAGGACACAAGGAAATTAGGTAATGTTAAATAAAGGATTTTATGTGCTATGCTAAGAATTTCACATTTTAGCTTACAGGAAAATAAATTTTTGAAGACTTAGAAGGTGAAATTCCAGTTGTCTCAGTATTTTAAAAATCATATTTTCTCATGAAAATACAAATATATCATATCTACCTTAATATCATTTTATTTATTTTAATAAACTGATTTAGTGACTCAGTAGAAAAAAAATCAATACTAAATTAATTTTCTAACAAGAATACAATATTCTTCCCCACATGAACATCCACACAAATGTGATACACTTTCCAGGAAGTCACTTATTTTCCCCAAGCAAGTTTTAGAATCAACTGATGGACAAATAAACAGAAGGATAATTCTGGAGACAGGCAAGAAGAAAACTGAACCAAGTTTGTTGGTTAGAAAACAAACAAACCCAGAAACTAACTCTAACCACATTTTTAACACATCCCTAGATAGTAGTCTAGCAATGATGAAAGTGGAGAAGTATCCACGTCATCTATTATATCAAGAAAAAATATTAGAAAAATGTTATTTAAGCTTATTCCCTTTGTCCCAAATAAACCCTATTTTATAATGCCTGCATTTTTAGTTCAAATTATTAGTTTTTACATTAACAATAATTATAGCTAACATTTATTGAGTGCTCATAATTTGCCAGGCATTATTTTCAGCACTTTTCAAGGGCTCATTTAATACAATTCTCTCGCGAGGTGAATATAATTATTTCTTCCATTTTGCAAATAAAGACACTGAGTCAGAAGGAAGTTAACAAATTTGCACAAGGTCATACAGCTAATTAGTAGCAAAGCTAGGTTTCCAATAATGTTTGGCTCAATATCCATGGCCCTTACTACTATACTGTAAGACTTCTAAATAGTCTATCCTCATAAGTTATTCATATTTTGCAAATAACTGATTTCCAGTTATTCCTCTTAGATTTATATTGTCTTCCCTCCTACTGTACACATCCTCAAGGAATTATTTCAGAGGTTCTATGCATAATAAATTGTCAGAGTCCATCCATACATAAACTTTCATATGTGAAAATTCTTCTGACACAGTAGATATAATTTGATTAAAAACAGCATCCAAAGTTTCAAATAGTCAGAAATTTTACGTAATTTTCCATTACCTCTTTCATGATGGTATTGTCAAAACTGTTAGAGGTTAAAGATTATGATGATTCTTGTTTTTTTGTGTGCGAAGGATGTGATATTTCTTCTGAAGAATGCTTTTGGGACTTCTCTGTATTTTTAGTATCTTGATATTTCCCTATGTCATTGTATATGCATCGGCATGTGCACACACATATGTGTTTTTATCCTCATATTCTTTTTCAGTTTCATTAGATGGACTTTAAGAATTCTGTACCTATTCTTTAGGCCTCTTCACTCTGTACTTTGTACATACTTTCTGCATTCTGGAATCATTCTTCAGTTTAATCATGGCAATAACTTACTCATTCCTCCTCTTATTCCTGTTTGTTTTTTGGCTCATATTTTTAGCTATTTCATTTGCTTGTTTGTTTCATCTCATTAACCAAGTGTTTCATTTACATTATCTGTGTTGCTTTACTTTTTGTCACTATAATGCAATCTCACGTGCATTATGGTACACAGAGACAACATTTATTTTAATTTTGTGTGTATGTGCTCCATTAACTATGATTCTCTCTCCTTTCAGTTTAGTGTTCAGTTTTCCATGCTTCTGTGTACTAACTTTCTGCAAATATTTACTGATTCTGTGTTGTGTGTGTTCACCTTTGTATTTATTATTTGTTGGATGGTTACTGTACCTGCTAGGTCTGAGGGTCGCATTGCTCTAAGGTATCCCCAGTTACCATTGGTTCTGCTCTATCTTTGTGCCTAAATACTCAAAGTCACTATCACTCTTGGAGGCAGAAAACAGTTGTCTCTGCCTGATCCAGGATATTGGCCAGCGGTGGGTGGAGGGGGTGCAGAATGCTGGAGGTGCCCACTCTCATTGCTGAGAACTGAGCAATAAAAGTTAGCAATAGCACTATTCCACATTTTGGTCTGTGGTTTCCTTTCTTTTATCCAATTTCTACTTGATTTTCATCTTTCAAGAATGTCCTAGATCTTAGATATTAGAAAATAACCTAATATTGAAACTAAAATATCCTAATTCTCTATTCTCTTAGAAATAATTAGACTGTTACTATTAGACTATAACTTAGTGTTATTCCAAAAATATCTGTGTAACAGTTTGTTACTTGGTATCATTTTGTGCAAAAGAAATGAAGCAGGAAACATGTTTTGATAGTTCTCATGGATCCAACTCTGTACTTGAAGAATGCAAACCTACAATTATATATGATTTTTTCCTATTCCTTGCAATAAAATGCAATAAATCCTAAGAGAATGCTAGGACCTATAGCTGCTCTTCATCCAACTGTAACAATGTTACTCAAAGATGAATAATATTTTATGGACTATTACTCCTCAAAAACCATTTTCCATGTTACTGCCTTCTTTTTTACCTCACTGGGGAAACCATGAGGGTCATAATGACAGCAATATTTCCTAGACAACAATAAAGTTAATTATTCATTAACTATTAGAGTCAGTGTAAAGTCTCCTGGAGAAGTTAGCCAAACCCCTCAGCAAAGTTGTTGCAAGAAACATTGTGAGCATTTATTTTTTGGACCCTGACTCTGATTGAGAATAGTCCTAACAGAATAATTCATTACCAAAGAAAACCTACATAACACAAATTACCAAGGTTGAAAGTGTAATTATCATTGGAATGAATATTACCTAATTATAATTGAAAACAATAAATCATATATAAATATACACATCTTAACTTATAAACAAAATAAAAAAGAAAAATAAATCAATGAAAAGACTAAAACAAAAAGAAGACTGGAACCACACTATTAAGCAAGGAGAGCTCTCGAGAATAAAACAGTCTCCAACTTCACAAAAACCAAGGTGACTGTGAGCTGCTGGCTGTATTTTCAGAGTCCAAAATGATCTTCATAAGTGTGAAGAAAGAGCTCAATTATTACAATTACCAAAGGGAATATTTTGCACGAATCTACATTGGGGTTGTAACTGATGTCTTCTGGATAGATGCAGTCAAATATTTCAGTCAAATATTATCATTTCAGTCAAATACTCCTCTGCAGTGTCTATGTTGCCTGCCATCTTGAGCATGAATGACAAATTCTACTGTCACCCTCCACTCTAGATTTTGAATATGATCATGTGGCATTAGAAACTATCTCCCCATGGGCACCTGGGTAGCTCAGCTGGTTAAGCAACTGCCTTCAGGTCAGGTCTTCCCAGGATCGAGTCCCACATCATGGAGGTGAGGGGCGCTCAGTGAGGAATCTGTTTCTCCCTCTAACCTTTCCCCTCTCATGCTCTCTCTCTCAAATAAATAAAATCTTAAAAAAAAAAAAAAACTATCTACTCACATCTATAGCTACATGTACAGAGAGTGAGAGAGAGAAAGAGAAAACTTTGCCTTATGTGGTTGGTATGTAATTGGTAATACATACAATAGTCTTCAAACAGATCAGATAATTATAAGTCATCAATCACACTGATTTTTTTTAAACACTATTTATATTCAGTTTTAATTTTGGTCCTGCAGCAGAAAACTATATGAAAGAGAAAACAAATTGTTAAATTAAATAATTACATTTAGGGCTTTTATAAAAATTTAAGGACCTGTATATATGCCAATATTCTGGTTGTGACATTGTACTATACTTTGGGAAAATGTTACCATTGGGGGAAACTGGGCAAAGTAGACAAGGGAACTCTCTCCACATTATCTCTTTAAATATTATTTATTTATTTATCATCTATCTATCTATCTATCTATCATCTATCTATTTATTTATGTATTTGACAGAGAGATCACAAGTAGGCAGAGAGGCAGGAAAAAGAGAGAAGAGGAAGCAGGCTCCCCACTGAGCAGAGTGCCCAATGTGGGCCTTGAGCCCAGGACCCTGAGATCATGACCTGAGCTGAAGGCAGAGGCTTAACCCACTGAGCCACCCAAGTGCCGTCTCCACATTATTTCTTTTTTTTTTAAAGATTTTATTTATTTGACGGAGAGAAACACAGCCAGAGAGGGAACACAAGCAGGGGGAGTGAGAGAGGGAGAAGCAGGCTTCCTGCTGAGCAGGGAGCCCGATGTGGGACTCGATCCCAGGTCTCCGGGATCATGACCTGAGCCGAAGGCAGTCACCCAACCAACTGAGCCACCCAGGCGCCCTCCACATTATTTCTTAAACTATATATGAATCTGCAGCTTTCTCAATTAACTGAAATCTGTTTAATTAAAAAAATAATAAAAAATAATTCAAGGGATAATCTGGAATAAAATGAGCTCTGGTGCTTAAAGAGCTGCACTCATGTTTGTTTTGTACCTTGCACCTCTGTCATATTTCAAGGCCTTTTAGTCCCTCTTTCCCTTCCTACCCACCTACCAAAAGCAAAATAAAATTCATTTTAAAACATTTTCTCAAAGAAATTACTCAGGAAAATCCATTAATCAGCCCTAATCCCCAAAGATATTTGGAAGTATTAGCTACCTTGGAACTATTATATAATATTTCTAATATTAGGTAGGATAGATATCTATCTATCCTACCTAATATCTATCTATCCTACCTAATATTAGCTATCTATCCTACCTAATATTAGAAAATACTAGAATTTTCTCATAAATTCTACTCCCAATATTTTATATTGAATGCATGATTACAGTAATAAGTTATCTTCTATTGATCAATCACCAATTTCTGACAATCAAAAACTGCCAAATAATGAGGCACTTGGGTGGCTCAGTCAGTTGAGTGTCTGCCTTCAGCTTGAATCATGATTGTGGGGTCCTGGGATCAGAGCCCCACAAAGGGCTCCCAGCTTAGCAGGAAAGCGGGGGGACTGCTTCTCCCTCTCTCTCTCTCTGCCCCTTCTCCCCACATGCTGCTTTGCTTGCTTTCTCACTCTCTCAAAAATAAATAAATAAAATCCTTTTTAAAAATTGCCAAATAAGTTATAAATGGGGAATTTTGGTACTTCTTATATCAAATTAGAGATAAAGTTAAAGATTGTACTATTCTTAATTTGATTCAAATTGAATGATTAAAGGAAAATTCAACATTTCTAATCTTATTTGACTTGGAATCTATATTTATACTTTTAAAAAACTCTATTTCTAGCAGATCCTCATTTCATTTTATTGGACATTTTAGTGTCATGAATAGATACCAATTTCCCAAACTGGGCATAAATAGTTGAATTACCTTGTAATTCATATTTGTTTGCATTTATTATTCAGGTGCAATATCACAGCAGAAAATCAAATTATTTTCCACATCATATCATCTCACCAAAATTAACCATGCATTTTTGAGAGGTTTATCATTCTATTTTATATAATAAAATATATACTATATATTTTCTCTTAGGTTTCAACTCTTTTGCTCAGTTAATTGTTAAAATTAACTGGATATAGCCCACTCAATGCTTCGTTTCCTTCTTAAAAGTTCAAACACAAAATCACAAGATATGTCATTACAAAGACTACTAACAGAATTTAATGGGACATATAAAACATTACATCATTTTCCTTTTACCCTTTTAAAGAGAACATGTTGGTTTGAGCTAATTTTAGATTTCAGATGAAATGTAATCACATTATTTCACCCTCACCTAAGGGAAGTAAAAAATTAAACATTATGCATTAGGCTGTAACCTTACAATTACAGAATGATCTCTATTCTTTAATTCACTGGCAATATAATAGTTACATCACTTCGGAAGAGAATACAATTTCAAGATGAGATCCACAGAGAATTTTAATTTCTAGATCTGTTCTCTTGATAGTATTTACCAGATGACTGTCTGTTCCTTAGACAATGTAGGAGAGTGACATTCACTAGATATCTTTAGTCTTGAAAAGCAAAGGAGAACTTGAATACATCATTTGGTAGCTTAATCAAGCTTTTCATATTTAAGTTAAAAATGTCGGATGCACGGCTGGCTCAGTCAACAGAGTGTGACTCTTGATCTTGAAGTTGTAAGTTCAAGCCCCACATTGGGTATGGAGCCTACTTACTTTTTTTTTTTTTTAATTTTTAAGCAATGTGATTTTTAGAAACTTTTTGTTTTAAAGATTTTATTTATTTATCTGACAGAAACACAGCAAGAGAAAGAACACAAGCAGGGGGAGTGAGAGAGGGAGAAGTAGGCCCCCACCGAGCAGGGAGCCCAATATGGGGCTCGATCCCAAGACTCCAGGATTGTGACCTGAGCCAAAGGCAGACACTTAACATCTGAGCCACTGAGGTGTCCCTCTGAGCCACCCAGGCCGCCCTAAAAACTTTTATTTTATTAAAGAAGTTGTGCGTGTGTGTGTGTGTGTGTGTGTGTGTGTGTGTGTGTGTGTGTCTGTGTGTGTGTATCAAATATGCTTCAGATGCTATTCTGGAAAAATAGTGAAAATAGTAATAAACAAATTTCGAAGATTTCTATTCTACTGTGAAACTATTAGGACATTGTAACTGAATATGGGAAGTGTGACAATCAGATAATTTATTTGAAGAAACAGGCTAACAGTGAAGGGAGACAGCACATAACCTAGTGCTAAGAGCTAAGAAAAGCTCCTTAAGGAAAGCAAAATTCAAGCAGTAGTAGAGATTCTCTGATTTCTGCTAGGTGTTTGTATTTTAGCTTAAGGACAAATGGTATCCACTGACTACACTTAAGCAAGGCAGTGTTAAAAATAAGATTTGTATTTTTTAAAAAATACCCTGGTTAAAGTATAGACAATGGAGCGGAGACAGGACAGTTTACAAGATATACAAGGCATCTGTACAGTGTTTATAAAACTACCAGCCAATGACTCAGTTTTGCAGCATTGCTGGGTCAGACATACCACAGTTTGGATTTGGATCCAGGGAATGAAGATATTCTGCTTACTAGAGAAACTCAAAATAGCTAAGAACCAACCTAGTTAATAAAAGAGTAGAATTTTGACTTAATTTTTCCTCATTCTTTGTGACAGAATATCTTCAGTAACTACACAGATTTTTTCAGTTTATTTGTATCCTCTTGGTTTAAATACTAGATTAATGCAATCAAATGCTCACCAGGATTTTGAAATTTTGACCAGATTTACTTGCTATAGTTCAAGCTTGGGAGGGTTCCTACAATAGTCTCATACTTTTAAATCATTCTCCTGACTCAGTTAAATACATGATAATTTCTTTCTTATTGTGTTCATTTTAACTGTCTTTAAAATAGAAGACAAAAAAAATTCACTGGGCTTTCTTTAAACATCTTTAGCTCATTTCCTTCTGTTTGGAGAACTGTGGGTGGGTCAGACATACTAAATCTTCCCTCACAATTTTAATGTTGTGAACCTTGCTTTAGGTTAATAACCTCTTTAGTTGTGGAACCTATATTAATCAGATCTCTTAAGGGTTAAAAAAAAAAAAGCACCAATTTGAATTACCTTAAGAAAAGGAGAATATATCAACTCAGGAAACCAAACCACTGAAAGAAGTTACCAAGTGACAGGAACAAGAGGAACAATTACTTCAAATGCCAACAGGATTCAGTCTCTACATATTCCATTCAATTTCCTCTGAGTGCTTCCTGGAACCTTTCAGACTAGCTTCTTCTGGAGGAGTGGAAACATGAGTGCCATGCTATAATCCTGCAATCTCACGTTTCACAACTCTGGCCACCAATAATTTCATTTCATATATATATATATGTATTTGCCTCAGCTTCAGTCAATGGTTCATTTGAACACCAAAGAAATACAACCATTGTTGTTGGCTCATATGACAGTAAGTCATCATAGAATCATATAGTTGGAGGAGAAGGAAGAAGAGTTCTTGAAACCTTAAGAAATAGTATTGGTTACATTGGTCAGCCCAAGATCATGCTAAGATAAATAATTCAAAAGCTCACAATTTTATATAAAAAAATCAATGGAGAACCAAATTTTATAGTATCTTATTATATATACTTTACTTTTTTTATTGGCTTAGTTTTTAAATTATATCAGTCCAGAAAAAAAAATTGGCTTTTTCTCATAGGGAAACAAATGGAGCTGTTCTTCAGAATAGACATTTCACCTTGGTCCCACCATTTTAATGAAAAAAAGAAAAAAACAAAACTAGGTTTGTTTAACTTTCAGGGTTTCTCCTTAATGTATTTTCATCTGAGAATTTCTTTCCAGAGCGCTCTTTATAATTTAAAAGGTTTGCTTGAACTATAAGAATGTCATTTAAAAAATAATGGGACAATACATGGTTGATTGTTCAGCATACCTACAGAATATGTACAAATTGGATCTACAAACAAATATTTTAAACCAGACCAGTATTGAATAACCTGCTAACTAAGGGATATGTTTTATGTTCTGCTCACAAGGTAAATGACAATGCTTTTGTGCGTTGAAGGAGGTTGCTGATTTGTGCTAAAAGTCACTTCTGATTGAGAGGGATAGATAGATCTTGAGCAGATTTTTTTTTCTTGTGAAGCCTCTTCCTACAAACTTTTCTGGTCCTGTGTTTTTTTTTTTTTTTCTTTTTTTAAAAAATACATTTCTGAATGTATATCTTCATTAACAACAGAAAATACATGTGGCGTTTACTAAACTTGTTCTACATTAAAATTTCTCTTCTATTAAAAATAAAGCCATTAAAAAGTTTTGAAAATCTTACAAACTAAAAAATTTAAAAAATGGGAACTATTCATAAAGCAATCAGATAAAGGAATGTGAAACCATGCCTCTTGGTGAAGTATATTACTTAAAATAGTGCATCTGAAAAAAAAAAGAAAATAGTGTATCTGAATAAATAATATTCATATTTAGTTATCAAATTTCAAACCTAACATTAGAAAAGTAACAGTCACTTTCTATAATTACCTTGTCTAGACAGATTACTCAAAATCTAAAATCCTTTTGTAACTAGAGATTTGAGGTCACTCATCTGACAGCCAAAATTTACCACACATTTTCTATTAAGCCAAGATCTTTATAATACACCGTTAAGCTCTTTATCTCCAAGACTGACTTTTAAGATAAAACTAAATTTCAGAAGTAACAACACGAAATCACAAATCTGAACGCAATACACAATGCAACTGTTAGCTTCCCTTTGGCACACCTTAGAAACATTCACAGTAACAGAGAATTTTAGAATGCAGATTATGATTTTTAAATCACATTGCAAGTATTTGTTGAAAAAACGTATCTTAACTTTACATACAACATATTAAAACCCTGAAATCCTTTCTTGTTGATTAGATCCTGAGGTAGACACAATAGGAGTACAGTGTTAAAAGGTAGAGTTAATGTGTACACTTTTTCCACCCCAAACAAGTTATCCAGGACCAAGCTGAAAAGACAAATTGCTAGCTGAGTTAGGAGTATTATATTCTTTTTTGGCTTCAAGGAAAGGGTCATCTAGTTTTCATCAAGTAATGGAAGCCTGGTAGGCATGTCTTAGCCTCTTCTCACAAAAACCCTGGAGAGGTCAAGTAGAAACCAAAGGTCAGAAAACAACACATACGTAGGATGGTCTAACTGCCCCTAGAACTGAGAAGTCTATTAGGTTACCTTGTAATCCTTCAGCTGCAGCAGTATGATGAATCTCACTTTTGACCTGTCTTTATACATCTCAACTATTTTGAAGGTGTGGAGGTTTTTTTGCTTTACTGCTTTCTCATTTATAACATAATAATCTTGTTTATCTAGTTCAGCTTTATGGAAGTGCAGGTCTGATGATCCAGTGAATCCCAATCTTTCACTTTAGACAGTACCTTATAAGGTACTGTTCAACAGATAGGCCATTTGGAGGCAGATGCCAACCAATTTCTGGATCAAACTTTAGGAATTGAAAGTGTGTTGCTATGTGGAAGAAATCCTTTAAAGTGTACTCTGTGTGGATGTTCAGAAAGTCAAGAAGATGATAGGATCAGTGGTTGACCCTTGAGTTGACCTGAGCAATTGGTGCCTTCCTATGCTCTGCCTTATCCTTGGAATATGCATTACACTTGCCTTCTCTGTTCTCTGAAGCCACTGCAAAGACATAGCCATGAGATAAAAATGAGGTCTTAAGACCATCTGGGCAAAATATGGGATTGAACCCAATTAAGGCCTTTATATAAACTTTTAAGATTTAGCAGGGGGGAACAAAAATCTACTCATTTTACAGCTGCCCAAAGTAAGCCCCAAAATTAAGTGTTCTTGTTTATTAAACCTGCCCCCTATCAATCCGGAGTGCTCTGCCTCTTTCTTTGGTTTCCCCTTGCCTCTGTAGAGGACCAGCTTGGAAACCAACAATTGGTGAGTCAGGCAGGAGACCAAAGAAATTGGGAACAAGGCATCCACAGGGGAAATCTCAAGTTAGCCATTAATGTCTATGTAGTGAGGCAGGCAGTCCTTACATTAGATATAGTAGATGGCATATCAGTATGTGGAGACTTGGAAAATGCTGGCTTTTTTCACATGCTTGTTTAAGGGACTGTGCACAGCACACTGTGACAGAGAAAAGGAAAGGAACTATTGCCTGGGGACTGTCTCCTGCTGTGCACAGTCCACTGGACACTGATGCCGCGTTAGAGGCTGAAGCTTGACTCAGAAAGTTGGAAAAAGAGGGGAGCCTGGGTGGCTCAGTCGGTTAAGTGTCTAACTCTTGATTTCAGCACAGATCATGATCTCAGGGTCATGGGATCGAGCCCCACATCAGGCTAGCATGGAGCCTGCTTAAGATTCTCTTGTTCTCCCTCCTCTACCTCTGTCTCTCTT
>PITA01017361.1:0-21302 GCA_004023965.1 Spilogale gracilis | reverse complement strand
ACTTGTGACAAAGCCCAACTGGGATGCTAAAAGATGGAGTCTCTGGAAGATGAGAATGAAGAGCCTACTCTTCATTATGTTATAGTTACTGATGGGGAGAAAGCTAAAGTGCCCCAAGCTGTACCATCCCTCATACAAAGGAAAATTTTAAATAGCAATTATGCCCCAAAATGCTTAAGGAAAAATTTACATTGGTTCTATGTCCCTTGAAGTTTTAAATCTTATCACGGGTTTGAAATGCAAACACACCAGGAGATAACCAAAACACTGACCACAGAGACTGAAGAAACAAAGGAGGGGTAGACTTTTTAACAGACTGTCAGAGAAGTTCTCTTGCTCAAAACTCTAGTCCACAGGGGTACGTGGGTGGCTTATTTGGTGAAGCTTCCCTCAGGTCAAGATCTTGGGGTCCTGGGATTCTGCCCAGGTCAGGCTTCCTACTCTGTGAGGAGTCAGCTTGTCTCTATCCCTCTGCCCCTCTCCTTGCTTGTGCTCTCTCTCTCAAATAAATAAAATCTTAAAAAAAAAAAAAATCTAGTCCATAGCCTTCGTAAGATCACAAATACCAGTACAAAGCTTTAGCCACAAGAGTAGGTACCTGATTTATGGCTAAAGTTTGGGAATGAAAGCTATGAGGTTTCTGTGTGTGTCAGTAAGTATGTAGATCTATGTGTGTATGTTGTGTGTATGCAATGCTTACCTCCAGGGAGCACAGCCAAACTGATTTGTAAAAAAGACAAGGTTTTTGTTTTGTTTTGTTTACAAAACTACCAGAAATAATAAATATGAAAGAAAATGAGTACATATGAAAAATAGATAAGAAATAAAATGTGTGAGGGCTTTCTTGGATAAGGAAAGACATGAAGGACAGGAGGGATTTTTGTTTTTTTGCTTTTATTTGTTTGGTGGTTTTTTGTTATTTTTATATGTTAATTTCATCGTAAAACAAAATGTTTCATGAAGAAAAAAAAAGCACAAAAACTAAGTGGATGTAGAAAGTCACAGAGGATTTATGGAAAAGGAATTTCACGTGTAGTCAGACTAAGATTGGAATGGATTTAAGTTAAAATGAAAAAAGTTTTAATATTAAGAGTGCAGCATGTCTACCAGATGGGGGCCTCCAATACAGGGCGACAACTGGGTGGAAATCAGTGGCACTAAGAGGCAAAAGAATTCACCTGAGTAAGTGTAGAGGTTACAGAAGTTGACTCAACATACTGCAAGGGAGCAGGGTAGGACCATGAAAGAGAGGTTGTCTGCAAGAAGGCAGTGGGTAGCAGTCCATTTTTAAAAGGTGAAGATGAGGAGATTTGACGACTATGGAATTTCTCCTTTTTTAGGAACTGTGGCTAATTATAAGTAGCCCACTGATCAATCAGGGTCTATGGATATTTTGAGATGAGTCCCTTGTCGGTCCTGCTTGTATTCAGTCAGGGGGTCCCTGTGGGCCTTTTCTATGCTCCATCCCTCAAGCCTGTCTGCTCGAAGTATACAAGAGTGTACTGGTATAAAATTAGAATTTGGTTTTCTCTCTGTTAAAAGTACAAAATTTTCTTAGATTTGCAGTTGCTCTTCTTTGTTTGAAGATTTTATGTATTTATTTATTTATTTGAGAGAAAGAGAGAGAGAGAGAGAGCACAAGCACAGGCAGAGGCAAAGGAAGAGTGGGAAGCAGACTTGTTTTCCTTTGCCTTTGATGTAATTGTCTAAAAAACAAAGATTCTGTATTCTGTCTTTATCAGGCCTTTGACTACTTGGGGCACCTGCGTGTTTTAAATAGCATCCAACACAACTGTGAAAATTGTCTGAGGTCACCCACAAGAGTTCCCAACTAACGAGGCATTGGCAAATTGTTTCCTTCCCTCTAGGTTAGGGTTGTGAATATGCCCTGGTTTGTATGGACAACACATCTGGCCTAACCCAAGCTTCCCCTTTTTGACACACAAACGAGGCTGCCAGCATTAGGGGATTAGAGAAGCTGAGGACCATGTGTGAATACCCTCAGCAAATAGACAGTGATTCGGGTCACATTTCAAAGATCATGATATGCAAGGCTGTGCAAAAGAACATGACACTGAATGGAGGCTCCATCTCCTCTAAAACCTGCAGGCTTGCAGGGTTGGTAGAGAGGAAGAGAGATTATTAAAGCATCAGATTAAACTACTAACAGGTAAAACCAACTTGGCCAGGTACACTAGCATACACTCTCAGGCCTTAATACATTTTGGTGATCGACTGGAAGGACCGATTGCTACATATCTCAGACTGACCTCTCCTGAGGTACCTAATATTAAAAAGAGATGTAAGTCACTGGAATGCCATTTACCAGACTCTCATTGTGGATCAATGTGCTATACAGCTGAGAATATCAAGCCCCATTACAGCTTGAAAGGAGCTATCCATTGGAAGTTGCAGTGGGTCATGATGAGTGAATTACTCTGCATCCCTGGATAAGGAACAGGTAATTACTCAATCTTTACTTGGATCCCAATGTTCTGCTGCAGGCTGCACCTGTTAAAACACATCACACATAGAATGTAACATGTATCATTAAAAGAGGAGGAAAAGTAAGGGTTCTGATCTGGCTTATCCTACCCACTTCTTCTTATGTCTCACAATGCTCCCTCTCCCAGCCAACATGCATAGTATGTACAACCAGGCCAAGTTCCTAAAGCTGCCAACCTTTCTCACCTTAAGGCCAGGTGAGCACGTTCTGTTTCTCACTGGTATGACCACTGGGTTGCCATCTCTGTTCCCTCCACTGGAGGACTTATAGCCCTTACTAAATTCACCCAGCAAAACTTGAATGACAGACAACAAAGTCTGTCCTTATTGGACAATGAAATGTCTCTAATGAGAAAAGTGTCCTCCAAAATAGGATGACCTTGGACATTATTACTGTCTCACAAGGAGGCATCTGCATTGTTATCCAAGTATGATGTTATATGTTCATACTTGATGAATCTGCTTTAACATATCATCTTTATTAAACTGCACAAGGACACAGGTGAATACCCTGGGTGATCTTATCCTCAGGCTAGGGGCCTTCAATAATTCAATGGTTCAGAGCATGAACATTGTGGTAAAGGTATGAAAAAGGTGTCACTGATTTGGAGAACTGTTGTCTTAACCTGTGTTTTCTGTTGCATGTGCCTATATTGTTGCTGTGGCATCCACCTGTAATTAGCCAGATGGCCACCAAAGGAGCCCCCTCCATGCTTATGAAACCCCCTGTTGGCCTCTCAAGGCACATGGTGAAAGAAAGGAGCATGTGAGAGTATAAGAGCTGGTCACAAGAGATGGAATGTTGAGTGAGGCCATTGAGAAGATGTAACCACTGGCTGACCTGTCAGGGGGATCCAGGCAATTGGAGGCTCATCATCCCTCATTCTGCTTATCTTCCCTATTCCCAGAAGCTGCCCCAAGGATACAGCCTTGAGACAAAGATACAGTGTTGAGACTATCTAGATGGTATACAAGACTGAATCCTGTTGAGGTATCTAAATAAACTTTTAAGATTTGGGGGGTAAATGCTGAAATTTACTCATCTTTCAGCTGCCTAAGGTAAGTCTGGCCATGTAAGCTTCCTTGCTTATTAAATATGCCATCTACCAGTCTGGAGTGGTCTTCTTTCTTTGGTCTCTCCTTGCCCTCTGTGTATGAGGCCAGTTTAAAAACCAACAGTGGGAACTGCTAGAGCATGGCCTGAGATAGTGGCAGGCATTCTGTCCAGTACACACCGGGGAGATATCCAATTAGGAAATACTATGTCTTGAAAAGAGAAAGAAACTGACAGCCAGAGCAGCAATTAACGAGCACACCACACCAAAGGGGCTGTATGTAGTAGGGTAGAATAGATAGGAGTTAAATAATCAAGGGTCAACTGAAAAAAAGAAAAAAAAAGTACAGATGGAAATAAACACTACAGTCAGAACAAACTGGTAAGACTCTTAACTGTGGACTCCATTTATTTCGCTTATCTACATATAATAGGCTTTTAAAAGTATTCTAAGTGTCTTACTCTAAACCGGCTTAAGCTACTCATCTATAACAAACATAACAGTATGATTCTAGCCACTGTTAGTTCCAGGCCTCTTTGGACTGCAGTTATTATTTCCATGCACAGGAAACAACTGATTCCAACAAAATTTTTAGTTTACAATGTACTCCCAGTTTTTAACTATGTTTACTTTGATAGTATGAGTGGTTGTCAGGGGGCCTGCCTGGGTGAGCACTGAGATGATCTCTTTTCACTATTTATAAATTCTTAAATAGTGAGACCACATGTAATTTTTTTCAATGTTTTACAAGGAAAAGTTTTTTTAAAAACAAGAATTTCAGTGGTAACCATTCTGGACATAGGTATAACTTATGAGAGTATATTTATATACAAGACATGTTATATATAGGAATTACACCACTTTGAGTATTTTATGACTCAGGTGTAATCCCAGCCTTGATATAAATAAGAAGCTCAGAGATAGGCACCAAAAGGACAGTATTTCCATTAAAAGATGGAAAGGGTGGGAAAAAAGATGAAGTTCATTTGAACACAAATATACTTTATAAAAATCTTTATATAAAGAATTAGAAAAAATAATACTAGTAAAATTAGCAAAACTTGTATTTTCACACTTAAAATACTTTAATCCTCATGTAATAAAAATACGGCTTCAAATTACAGTTCTTTTTAGAGTTTGAGAAAATACATAGTTTGTTAATTTCATGCTATTTTGATAATCTAATTACAAATCAGGCAAATATACATACGCATATTATAATTGACTTTGAACAGAGGTTCTGCAGATAGATACCTACAACCAAAGTATAACTAGATACTGTTTTACTTGAATAATTATTTTAGATAAGATCAATCTCTTATATTCCCATTTAGTCAAAATGTACTATCTAATATTGGATCATACTAAAACTTAACACTGAGGAGGAAATTGCATTCTATTAAATCAAAGGAAAGTTATAACCAAAAATATTTTTCCCTGTAGCTGAAACAAAACTTTAAAAATTATAATTGCTCTGTTCTTAAGAAAAATGCATTCATTGTTCTTTCTAAATAGCAAGTTATTTATGGAATACATGCTTATTATTAACACTTATAATTGACAAACGATTCTTCAGTTTATAAAAACCATACAAAGAATTTGGGAGGATTAAATGCTACATTTAACTGAGTAAGTTTTCATGAAGAGCTGCTCTTATGTATTATTTAGATCTTATATATAGTCACATATATAACATACATGATTTCCAAAAGCTGGATGTTTACAAATTCATACAAAAGAGCATAGCAAAGTCAAGAGACAAAAGGATGAATCATCACTCCAGTCCAGTGGTTCCAGGACTTAAAAGAATGATAACAGCTTTTTCTTCCTGAATGATAAAGACAAGAGCAACAGAGACAGAGAAATTTGGCTCTGCCTTCCTCCCACAAAGGACAAAAACAAAGACAAACAAAAACTGGCCTCTGGTTAGGATATGATGTGAATTCTTGGCCAAAGACAACCCAGATTGAAGAACAGTAAATCTTTCTGCCTGCCTTCTGAAATAATTAATTACAATTCAGATCACTTAGTAAGTATAACCTATTTCTAGGTAGTAGAAAATTATGAGACATAAGAACAAATCTGCCAGAATTTGAAATTTATAGGCACATTGAGGGACTCAAAATTCATAATTAATCAGAGGTAGTTCTAGATTATTTTTTTTAAGATTTTATTTATTTATTTGACAGAGAGAAATGCAGCTACAGAGGGAACAAAAGCAGGGGGAGTGAGAGAGGGAGAAGCAGACTTCCCACCGAGCAGGGAGCCCAAGATGAGGCTCCATCCTGGGACTCCAGGATCATGACCTGAGCTGAAGGCAGTCGCTTAACCAACTGAGCCACTCAGGCACCCTTATAGTTCTAGATTCTTTTTAAGTTAAGTACATTAAAAAGTATAAGACATAAGGCATAAAGGAATATATGATAGATACTATAGTATAAGAGTATTTTAGAAAGGTAGTACTTGGTTGATCAATTATTTAGTAAAAATACTCTTAAACTATTTGTCTATTTCATGATGCAGAGAACATCTTGGAGTCCTAGTGAGGCTAAAATACAAGAATATAAAACCCTAAATAATATCCAGTAATTGTCATGTGAGTAGAAAGATAAGGAGTTTTCTAAGAACCCCATAGAAAATTTAGTGGGGTTTTTCTTTCCCTCTAACACACTGTTCACATGTTCTAGTGCCCTTGCATGTCAATAATAGGCTTAGTTAAAATATTTATCATCCAAATTTTATCCAGTAGCTCCAATACCTGGCTAGGCATTGCATGGAAATTGAAATAAACAGACTCATATTTTAAGGCTAAAATCCCTATGAAAGTATCATAAGGAAAGTTACATGAACACCCCAAAAAATTTGTTTTTACCCAGATCCAACATTTTATGGGCATCAGAAAAAAAAATATGCTTGAGGTCACGAAAAACAATTATGCAGCTCATAGCCTTAGGCTTCACCAAAATCTCTCACCAGAAGACTAACACCTGGGGTAGCCTCCATCTGTCCCAGGACAGCATCACATCATCATGCTCAGACACATGCAAATACAATGTGGGCTCTGCCCACTGGGCCACACACAAATCAGGCCTCTACACTCTCTTCTAACCAGAGATCTTAATTATACATAACTCTTGTTGGAGAGCTTGTAGTTACCTTCCAGCCTGAAAGGAGTCCATCAGAAGCTGATCAATCAGAGCTATAGGCAACTCCAGAAAAACTGAGAGCCCATAACTCTCCTTGGCAATAGCTTCCTTGATTCTCTTGGCAACCTTCTGACCAGCATAGCACACCATGCTGCCCACCTGTAATCTTCTAATTGATCAGTACCAAGAGATAAACAATCCTGATGTTCTCTTTGTCATTATTATTATACATACCACTCACTTCTTACTTGTTTCCAAACAAACTATCTTCTTTATTCTCCAAATGTCCTACTAGGTTCTTTGACGTTTATGTCATGATGGAAACTCACTTTGTTCCCACAGTCTTCACCAAGTGTTTGTTCACCACCAGGCTGTAACTGATCCCAGTTCCTCCACAGCCTCAAAACAGAAAGTTCTGCAGCTCACTAAACTCAGGAGTAAGAGATGAGATAAGCCTCAGCATCTTTTCCTTTTTCTTTCTTTCTTTCTTTCTTTCTTTCTTTCTTTCTTTCTTTCTTTCTTTCTTTCTTTCTTTCTTCCTTCCTTCCTTCCTTCCTTCCTTCCTTCCTTCCTTCCTTTCTTTCTTTCTTTCTTTCTTTTGTTCCAGCACTATCTCTGAGCACCCCCGTGGACACTTAAATCCAGACTACTGCATTAAAGGGCCAGTCCCACATACTCCAGGGATACACTCTACAATAAATTCACTATCATACATTCTCCAAGTTGTCACTTGCTTATTTGTCTGAGTCAAAAGATACGACTGCATGTTCCAAAAAGGCAGAGACCATATCTTTCATATTCATCTCCATATTCCAGTAATTAATACACATGACAATTATTTGTTGAAAGTATAGATGAGTGAGTGAATGGATGAATGCCACATCTCAAGAGACAGATTATAATTGTTTGGCACAGCCTTTTCCAGCAGACGGTCTCTTCAGGGTGCTCGTATGTGGTCACTCAATGGGTTGCTGTCCCTAGTTGATAAAAGGCCGATTTTGGTTTAGTTATCCATTTCTAGTCTAACCACCTGTGTCCAAGATAATGGGATCATATGTTATAAGCAGGAAAACTATACACAAAGAATCGCTAGACAAAAGGGATAAGCTTGGATAACTGCTCACATTCAAGCTTCTTATAAGAGAGAAATGCAAATTACAGGTAGCTTGCTTAGTCTTTTGAATGCATCATTAATCATGCCTTCACTTAGATGTCCATTCTTCTAAAAAGCTCTTCATGACTCCTATCTCCAAAACTGAAAAAGTATAACTCTCATAGATATTTTCTGTGTTTTTGTCTATTTCAGGACATGAGCTGTTCCAAGACTAGGCTTTAACTTGGATACACAATGCCCAGTCCAGTTAATGGACAATAGTAAACACGTATTCATATTGAATGTTTTATGAAGAACTAAATCATCATACTAATAAAGAAACAAATTCCTTAATCAAATCATGAAAATTGTAAAAGGTCACAACAAATTTTTATTGTTTTTGTTTTTCTTTAAATACATGTCCATCTAAGAGGGTGGGTGGGTGACTATTCTACTGGTCTATTAAACTCAGCTTTCCAAAAAGTAAATGAGTCTCTTGATTACTTATATCGCTATAAGTCATTGCTTGGATGCAATCAGCTATTTGATTTTCAGCAGAGTGCTCTGCACAGAGTAAGTGCTTATTGAGTTAAATTAATGGAATAGTTGAACTACACTGAATTTGATTCAGATAGATTATATCCACATGAGATTGCTGAAAAAGAAGACTGAATCATAAAATTCTGGGGTTTTCCTTTCCCATGAATTGAACCAGGCCATACATAATTAACAAAAATTAGTAACATAGCTTATGCTAGAATCCAAACTATACAAGCTTTTTTATTTTTAATATATCTATAAACTAGGGAAATAACCTTCCTCTATAAAAACTGTTCTTAATGAATTATTCAAAGTAGATTGAGCCTCTTTTATTTCTTAACTTGTAAACCAAAATGAGAATCAATAATAATTCTTCAAAATCAACTTAAAACAATAGTTGTCTTTTGGAATATTTAATTATTTCTTACCAAACTGAGATCTGTCATCTGCAACAGTGCCTCTAATGTACTAAAAAAGAATATAGGTCCCCAAATTAAAATATATTCGGTAACAGATGGTCAGGTCATTTATTTTAATGTAGAGGGCTCATAATATATAATAACTATATATAAAATTTCTTTTTCTTTTCACCGAGTAGCAGAGAGGGCCATGAGAAACAGATGTCTGTTTCTCCTGATTAAAGTGAGAGATAGTTCTGAACAATTTGTGAAGTGGGTTTTTATGTAAAAATGTTCTAAGAATATGATAATTGATATGCTTAAAGTATTCTTCAATGTCAATACTTGAATAGAGCTAGACCTGCCCTCTAGATATCCTTAAATCTGATCCATTTCTATAATATAAATACTATGAAATAAAGATGCCAAATGGTATGATGTTCATTTTCTCCACTTCTCCTTATAATTATTACTTAGTGTTTATACCTGAAGAACTTTTAGAAATACTAATGAAGATATTAGTAAAAAGGCAAGTTCTTCTATTTAAAATATTGCTACTTCCTGATAAATAGTCTATTAGTTTATTCCCATGTATATCTGCTTGATTACCACCTCACATTCATCAAAAGTAATCCCTTTTTGCTTCCTGGAATATCTTCTTGCACTAAGAATCTCAGGCATACTAAGAAACAGTTCAGGAATTATATTTACCAAGAGGGATTTGAAATAGTTTTTACTGATCCAAGAATAAGTCTGGAAGTACCTGCTCTTCCTGAGACATGGTCCACTGACAGGTCCCCAAATACTCCTGTGAGACAGCAAATCTGCTTACCTGGTCTATTTCTGCCCAGACTTTCCATGCCATTAGGTTCTTTATGCTCCCCAGGGTAATGACATTTGCCATGTAATTCAGAGGAGGGTTTGTTGTTCCTTTCAGTTTTATTTCTTGGTGCTGACCCCTGTTCTTCTTATATTTTAGGTGAAAGTCTAAAAATAGGTGGCTCTGCGTCTAATACTATTACTATTTCACCCCGTGCTTTCGAAACTGGACCCTGCCCTATTTCCCATTTCCTATTGAACCACTTTTAGTTTTCAAGCCCAGCACGGAAGTATACTGGTTTTCTATGGTCCTGTTTGGATGTGATTTGTTTGTTAACCCCCTCTCCAGGGTGGTCATTTCTGTCCTGGTTTTCACCTACAGCACTCTATGTCCTCAAATTCCTTCTCATCTTAGATATAGGCCCCTTTTACCTCAGCACACTACATGGCACTAAATTTAACCTACCATTGGAAACTAACATTAACTGGAAAAGAACACAAATCCCACTTCAGGTTATTTTAACATTGTGATAATTTTAGAATTATATTATTTTCTTGTATCTTATGTGAAACTGATTTTTAAGGTATTGATAAATACAAACTGAACAGTTGTTTGTCTTAAAGTCTTTGCCTCACTTGAGTATTTCAAGGTACTCATGTATTTTTTCCCCCTTGGGCATAACTTCACATTTCAAATTTGTTAATATTTTGACTTCTCACTGCATGTATAGACAAAAGCCCACTGGAATGGTAGCTTAATAGTGCTTGACATTTAGAAAGTGCTCTCTAAATATTTTTGTGAATTATGTAGTATATTTCCTTGAATCCAAGATCTCATTTATATGGTACTTTAAAAAATTAGCTCAAAGGCATAATTTATCTCTATAAGGATGTATGTCCTTGTTCCCTGTAAAAAAGTGTAATTGTGATCTTATATAGCAAGCCTTCCACCCAGAGTCCCATTTTGTGTTTAGTGTTCTGCAGGTATACATAGCGACAGAACAACACTCTTTTCATAACCCATGCGCTCAATCTGGATGCCCTCAGCATTTTTCAGACAGACTGTATAATGTCAAGGTAAAATCAAAGCTCTGGTTTAGTTCTCACAAGTACAAGTAATAAAAACTACATCAGAACTTATTCATCTATCTTGAGAATGTCATGTTTCTTTTGACATCAACTTAACTACCATTACAACTTCAGAAATGCAAAAATGGCAACAAGAAAACCTATTTTATGAGTGCTTAGGACTAAGTCTCCTACTAATATTAATGAACTTGAACTATTTTTGTTTTAGGGATTTGGGGGGCAGATTTGGTAAGCAATTATTTTTCACAAACTTCTCAACACAATGCATTCTTTTCAGGAGCATCAGGGCAGTAAAAGAGCAGGTAACAAGCCTGTTCATTTTCAATACTAAAAGGAATTCAACACGTTATACTTACTGTTTTATTATGTTGGTTTTTTGTATAGTCGTTGGCATACTATTAAATCATACAGATTATCTAGTTCTTCATTGCATAAAAATATAGGTAGAGAAAATGGATCTGTATTCCAACAAAATGTCAAAATTTGATAAAAATTAAAATGTGTAAGTATGCCCCCAGAAACAAATACAGCAGATACAATGAAATATCAAGGTGAGTGAGGCAGAGATTTGTTTTTTGCTTTGTTTTAACTTTTTGCCTGGATGTCTATCAATGCCTTTAAAAGTGAGTGAAGTTCAAACGAGATAATGTGATTCTAATAAAACTCCAGGGAAGTTTTTTTATTGTTGTCGTTGTTGTTGTTGTTGTTGTTGTTGTTGTTGTTGTTGTTATATGTTGATAACTTGATTTTGAATTTTGAAGTCCCCATATGGAAATATATACTGACTACAGTAGGTATAAAGCCCTGACAAAAGAATTATTTACAAATAACCAACCCTTAAACATGTGAATAATTGTTCAACTGAGGGAAAAGTAAAGAAATGCAAATTAAAATAACTCTGAGATACAATGTTTCCTCCTGTATTGGCAAATTTTCAAAAGCTTAACAATATACGTCGTTTGTGAAGCTGCAGGAAAATAGGCACTTTCACATACAGGATTCCAAATTGGTGCAATTTAATGGAAGAGAATTTGGCAGTAGCTAACAAAACTAGATAGCCAATTACCTTTATCTGGGCAATCCCACATCTGAAAATTTACACTGAAGATATGCTCTACTAACATAAAACAATATAGTCACAAGAGTACTCACAGTGGAATTATTTGTAAAAGTAAAATATTGGAAATGGTCTACATATTCATGTATAAGACTTCTTGTTTTGGCCAAATGAAAAAGTTAGGGCTGAGTTAGCATCCTACCTGAAAGAAAAATTTTTAATTAAATTAAAAATCATCAGACCAAATACATAAACAACAGTTTTTAATATACTAACTCTTGGGCAACAAAGGACAGTGACTGAGAGCTAGTATATTTGTCAGGGTTCTCCAGAAAAAAAAAAAAAAAAAAAAAAAACAGAACCAACAGGAGACACAGATAAGAGGATATGTGTACTTATATCTAAATCTGTAGCTATATCTATTAATCTATCTATCTATCTAGAGAGAGAATTTACTACAAGATATTGGTTGAAATGATTATGGAAGCTAAGAAACCCCATCATCTGATGCCTGCAAGCTGGCAGGAAAGCTGATGCATTATTTAAAGGCCTGAGAGACCTAGAGCCAATGGTGAAGATTCTTGTTCACATGTCAAGGCTTGAGAACCAGGAGCATGAAGTAAATAAAGGCAAGAGGATGACGTATCCACTCAGTTGGTCTGGCAGAGACTGAATTCAGCCTTTCTCCTTTTTGTTCTATTCAGGCCCTCAGCTACTGGATCATGCCCACCCACATCGAGGAAGACAAGCTGAATCCACCTAAAATTCTAAATGCTCATTTCATCCAGAAACACTGTCAGACACACCAGAAAAAAAAAAAAAAAAAAAGGTTTAGTCAGATATCTGGGCATGTTTTGGCCAGTCAGGTTAATACAGTAAATTAGCCATCATAGATGGAGGACAAATGAAGTGAACATCTCCAGCTTGGCTACCATGAGTTTGCAGGTCATGGCAGGGAGGAGGTACTGAGGTGGAGCCAGGAAACTGACTCTCTCAGTTGAGGAGATATGGCTGAGCATGGAGGAAAACAAGATGTCCAGAGTTCATAGAACAGAGAAATGAGACCTACACAGGAATAGAATCCCAGAAGTCCAAATTGTCCTCTGAAGTATTTATCAGAGTACTGATCCTGACATATTTCCTCTCACATGGAATCCACATGAGGTTAGAGAAAGCAGCATCTCGAGTGATTAGAGGGAACAGTGTCTAGAATACTGCCTGTTCCCACCAGCAAAACTCATAACTCCTGTACCCAGTGATACAGAAGCACTCTCACCTCCGAAGACAGAAAAAATTTGCCGTAGACTGAGCACTTCTCCAGATCCTCCTAACAAATCACACAAGTATAACCCAGAAGGATCAAACTGTTTCCAAATAACGTAACTACATCCCAGAACAAATATCAAGAACAGGACCCTGAATGTTGGCTCTACGAGTCTGAGAGGTTTGGAATGAGGAGAAAGCAGTCCAGCCAGCAGTCATCATGAACAAACTCATACTTCTGGATATAAAATTTTAGCCTCAAGGCTAACTGTCTGTCATAGAATTCAGTCAACACATTCTACCCATCTTTCTCCATACCCCGTCTTCTGCATCTTACACTAGGCTCACTGTCACATCAGCTTGGATGAATTTATCTTACTCAACTCATTGTTGTGCCAGAGCCAGGATCTTCTTCTGCCTTATTCCAGCGATTGCTTGATCAATTCCCCGACCAACTTCTTAGCTAACACTGAATCTAATACTGGAACAGAAGACAGAATAAAACCCAATACAGCGTTTGTGTCTAGAGAGGGTTCGGCAAATGGGTTTGAATTTAATGTACGTTAGCTAAGCTTTTTTGTGGTTTCTATAACAACAAGTGTTGTGTTCATTTTTGTGGTTAGAAATTGGATGGTCCTACCTGTAAGAACACAGATCTTTACCAAAGTACTGAGATGGCACTATATTTCTTTTAGCTGGGCTACAGGTGACTGCATGAGGTGTATATACAATCATAGAGATGGCAGTGACTTTAAACAAACACAAGTGGAAATCCAAAATGAAATGGGAACCACAAAGTAAGAGGTCTTTGCAGACAAATAATTCACTCACAGCAGGATTCATATTGGTTATATGACATTGGTCTATATCAAACAGGGTTCCTGAAAACACTTTACACTCCAGCTATCTATCACACATGCCAATAGCCCAAGTCAGGAGAAGGGATGGGAGAGGAAGGAAAATAAGGTTGTTCCTAAAACAGATTCTTATAAAGTCTCTGGTTCATAACAAAGATTTCTGTAATGTTAATCATGTTTTTCTTTGCCTTCTTATCAGAAAAGGGGGCAGATACCTCTTCTCACTGTTTTTCCTAGAACTCAGAAAGAAGAAATGATATACTGGGGCACCTGGGTGGCTCAGTTTGTTAAGCGACTACCTTCGGCTCAGGTCATAATCCCGGAGACCCGGGATCGAGTCCCACATCGGGCTCCCTGCTCAGCGGGAAGCCTGCTTCTCCCTCTCTCACTCTCCCTGCTTGTGTTCCCTCTCTGGCTGTGTTTCTCTCTGTCAAATAAATAAAATCTTTAAAAAAATAAAAAGGAATACATGAAAACATGAATACAGACTGTAGAACACTTCTCTTCAGCATTTACTAGTTCTGCTGCTCTTTTGTGCCTATATCAAAGACATCTATGTGATTTTTATGATTTTAAGTGCTGACATCAGAAAGATGAATGCCTTTGAGCAACAAAGGCATACTGGAAAGTCTGCACTAGAAGCTTATTTATTTTCAATTAAAAAAGTATAAGGGATCAGTTTTGATATTTTTGTTTGTATATTCTTAAAACACTGGGCAAAACTACATCTAAGGTAGAAATTACCTCAGGCAATTGTGATCCCACATACATTTTCCTTTAAACTCAGCAGGACTCACTTCTAAAATGCATAGCTTTTGAAAGGAATCAATTATACCGCAGGTCAAAACAAGTCTTTCAAATACAAGGATGATAGAATTTCTCACTCAGACATAAGAAATTTATTGTGCCACATGAATGCTAAATATGTAGAGAGTCCTAAATGTTTGAGGTTCCTCCGCCCAACAGATGACATAGTGATATGGCTACCGCAGCTATTGCTTATATAGGACACATGCTATCTACTCATCAATATTTGATGATTGACTACTGGTCGTTGCTATCTAGATAATTCTCTACTACGGCCCCAAGAAAAATCCATGGAATAGTTTGGAATATGCTTTATTTTTCTAGGCAGAAAATAATCTTTTATTAATGGTTCTTAAACTGGGCTGTACTTTAAAGTTACCAAGCTTCAACCAAACCCTGGCATCAGCACCAAGGAAACACTAAGGTGACTGCTGTATTTAGGCAGTGATTTAATCATTAATGCACTTCTGGACTGTCTGGAGATGACTGAGGGGCCAAACTTGGCCCTACCTCAGGGTTTCTGAATAGGTAAGTGTTACAGATTGAACATCAAATTTTTATTAAGGAGCTGAAGACCTAACCCACAAGTTGACAGTATTTGGATCTGGGGTCTTTGGGAAGTAATTAGGTTTCAATGTGGTCCTGAGGGTGGGACCTAGCTTAGTGTGGAATTATGTGGGAACAGTGCCCTTATAAAAGGAAATACCAGACAGTTCCCACACACAGCACAAAAAGATCAGTTATGTGAGTGCTTCAAAAGATGGCAGCCACCCTCCAGCCAAGAGTAAAGACCTTAGGCTAATGTCTACTTTGTTGGCAGTTGCATCTTGGACTTTCTAGCCCCTGGAAATGCAAGAAACAAAATCCTTTTGCTTAAACCACCCAGTCGGTGGTACTTTATTATATCATCTAAGTAGATCGATACAGTAGATCTGGAAAATTGCACTTCTTACGTATTTCCAAATATGCTGCTGTTGCTGGTCCAGCAATCACATTTGGCAACCACTGCCCAAAAAGCACTGCATCAAACATTAATGTAAACACAAGTCACCTGGGGATCATGTTAAGGTCCAGACTTTGATCCAGTAGTCTAAGGGTATGCAGGACCCAAGATTTTGCATTATAACAAGTTCCCCAGTAATGCTAATGGACTATATTTTGAGTTGTTAGGTTAGAAAGACTCTGAAAGCTCAGGTGTTACCTCTGTTTTCTAGAACAAGGCCTCAGATAATCACATCAACTCCTCTCAGAAGGGCTGTCTTCCACCTTAAGAGTCCCCACCTTAAGACCTAGCAGAAGTTTCATCTCCTATAAAAGCCTTCCATAAGCAACAAAGTCAGAAATAAATTCTCTTTTAAACTGTAACCATTACAGATTTGCCTCTCAGTTACTGTTGTTTTATTGTCCTTGCTACTTTTTCTCAAACACTTGCTAGATTCAGGGACCACACAAAATGTTGTGCAAACCTTTTGTTTAATCCTCAGAACAGGATGTTGTTAACCCTGATTTAAAGTGGGAAAAAAAAAGAGGTTCAGAGAAAATAAACATTTGTCCTGAGGATACTAGAGTATGATGACCTGGCGCGGGGAAGGGGCTAATTAGGTCCTAGAAATGCCAAGGAACCAGGACTATGCTTTTAATCACAAAACTAATCATCCTTCATTTGAAGAGTAATGTACAAAGCATTTGATATTAAAACCATGACCCTGGGGGTGCCTCAATTGCTTAGTCAGGGTCCTGGCATCAAGACTCATAGGGCTCCGCTCAGCAAGGAATCTCCTTCTCCTTTTCCCTCTCCCCCTAACCCTCCCTTTGTTCATGCTCACTTGTGTGAGTGCTCTCTAATAAATTTTTTTTTAAACCTCAAAAAAAAATTCTCAAAGATAATTTTTTTTAAATGACCCCATATGCTATATGCTATGGTAAGAAATTAGAGACAAAAAGAGCTGTCATAGAGTTTACAATGTAGTAGAGGAGATGGATATTGATTATGTAACTGCATTAATTAATTTACAGCCCCAAAATAAGGTAAGTGCTCTGAAAGAAATAAATACCATTGTTTGAGACAGTATAAGAATAAGCTTGGGGTAAGGAATAGGAAAGGGGGTTCTGGGTCAAGGAAAGTGTCCAGGAGCCTGAGATGCCTCTGTTAAGTCTAAGGATGATATGTTAGGAATGAGGGGGTGGTTCCTTCTAGACAGATGAAGTCACAAATATCCTACCACAAGAAAACAATCTGGCATTTTTCCAGAAACTGAAACAAGACCACTGTGACTATACCACTGAGAACTGGGGAAAGGGGTTAAAATTACGGTAAGTGTGGCATTACTATTATAATTATTATTCGATTACACATAACTTTGCTTTTAACAACTGAGAATTTTACCTTCCTTTTATTTGTGTTAGGGTTGCCAGATAAAAATATAGGATATGTAGCTTAATTTTAATTTCAAATAAATAACAAAAAATTTTAGTGTATCATATGTTTTTGGGATATACACTTAAAAAATTACTGTCTATCTAAAAAATAAAAAGTAACTGGTCGTGCTGTATTTTTATTTTCTAAATCTGGCAACCAACACTATATAACTATCTTTTCTGAATTTTCTCTTAGTTATTTCTGAGCAACAGCTTGGAACACTCACTGTCTCAACACATCTTAGAAATGCCTCTATCACATACACCTAGGCATGGAACACACACACACACATACACACACACACACACACACACACACACACACCCCTATTAATAGTGTTATGGAGCATATACTACACAACATGCATGTTCTAAACGCTGGGAATATCATTTAAGTGAGTAAGGTAACTTTCTTGTACATATCCTTACATGGCATATACCGAACGCATACAAATCCTACACAGATCAATAGCCAGGGAAGGTGCTGGACATACATCAAATCACTTAATACCAATAGAGTTATTATTATTACTTACATTTTTACTTCAAGATAATAAGAATTAGGTCTTATTAACCTCATTGCTATTGTGGTTCAAAAGTGGAGGAAACTATGGCTTAGGGAAGGCAAATAAGTTGACTGTTGTAACACAGCAATTAAGTGGCTGAGTCAAGGATCAATGCATCTATGTGACTTGAGAACTAGCATATGCTTCCATGTCCTACTAGCCACTCTCTAAGAATGCAAACCCTTCACATTTCCTCAATTATGGTTTGAATATTTACTTTATTTTTTATTTATTTTATGTTGCTTTGTTTTTGATTTGCTTTACTACTCTTAAAAAACACAACTTCCTTAAAATGCAATTATATAATCATTATTAATTGCTCATTTGTTACTCTAATTGTTCAAGGTATCCTGCAAAAGGACTCTGTTTCAATATTAGTTTTATATTTAACCCCATATCAATCAGCCATAAGAAGACATTCTATATTATGGTTTTTAGGTCATGAGATTTCTCCAGTGTCAGATGGAAGAATTAGAACTTTCTCTCCCCACAAAAAGATACCGTTATGCTAAAACAAACAAACAAACAAACAAACTTAAAAATGAATTTGTCTTGAAGGTAATGCTTACAAGATCATTTCTGAAGAATTTACGGTCTTAAAATTCTACTATAAAGTCCCAAATCACAACATTTTATAATGGAAGTAGCAAGAGTGGAGTTTCCCTACTATTTTTCATACTTTTATCATTAATTTGTTGCAGTACTTTCCAATTCTTGAATTGTGGCTGTTTAACAACAACAAAAAAAAAAAGCTGTGAAACTTTTGAGGTTATTTATTGTTGGACGACAGCCTGTAACATAGCTAGATAAACTGTAGTTTTACCAGTGCTTTGGATTTAAATGTAGCATTAGAGCTCCCTGACTCCAACATTTAACTTGATTTATGGTTTGTGATGTAAAAATACTAGGACTCAGATGGCTTTAAGTGACTTTGAAAATTAAGTAAAGAAGAAAATGTAATGACTAATCTAAACTTGCTGTGAAATATTAATTATGCATTTCAAGTAAAGGAAGTAAGCAAGCAATAATTTAATCTGTGACATAAAATAAATCCCAAACTGTACTCTTGCTGAAGGCATTTTCTAAATAAACACTTGATTTTTAAGTCACAAAGGAACTGAAGTTGAAACCATTAGTTACTGTATTCTGAGCTGTTTATTAAACATTTTCCCCCAGATATCTGTTTTAAAAAAAAATTCCAGTTTGAAAGGTGAGTTAGGGTAGAAAAACAGCTCTAACCTAAAGGAATAAAGCATCTTTTAAAAGTACACCAGGTGAAGCTTCTTAATGATCCATGACAGTGTAAGATGACAGCTGCAACTGCTGAGTCAGTGTAGAAGAAAATCTAAATGTAGGAGCAATTGCAGCCTTTATTAATGACCTGCTAGGAATGTGGGCAAACTGCCAGGTCCAGACATGCAGCAATACTTCTCTGATAACTGAGTATTCCAAACCTCCTAGATATAAATTTCTTCAAACTCCCTAAACCAGAAACAATATCCTCAGCATTTTGAATTAGGCAAGACACACAGGCATGTTATCCATATTATATTAATCTTCGAAACGTATTGCTCAAGGAGGAGACATGAAAGAGAACAGATTATCTCTACTGGAGGAATTAACACTTGAAAAGAAAAAGGTTTTTAAAAAAATGCATCGGAGGCAAACACAACACATCTAGAATCTGCAAATTTGCAGCAATTTGCTTTCCCAGCTAGGTGCACAAAAACACTGATAACACAAATATTTTGCCATACCTGTTACAAGAGCTGCTTTTTTTTTTCTCTTGAGATCTCAAAGTTATGGTAAATGCATCCCTCAGAGTTTGGACAGCTAGAATATTATTTTTCTTCTGTCAAGATGAAGAAAGTTGAGTCACCCCTAACATGTATACCAGACATACAAGGAGGCTTTAATTTATCATTTTTTTTTAAATAAAATATGAGCAACTTTGAATTACTATTAAGAAGTCAAGCTGTTGGGCTCCTGGATGGCTCCATAGTAAGGTGTCTGCCTTTGGCTCAGGTTATGATCTCTAGGGGGATGGAGGTCAGGGGTCGGCCTGGAGCCCCAGGTCAGCCTCCTCGCAACTTCCCCCCAACCGCTCTCTCTTAACTAAGTAAATAAAATCTTAAAAAAAAAAAAAAAAAAAAAAAAAAAAAAAAAAAAAAAAAAAAAAAAAAAAAAAAAAAAAAAAAAAAAAAAAAAAAAAAAAAAAAAAAAAAAAAAAAAAAAAAAAAAAAAAAAGAAGAAGAAGAAGCAGCCAAGCTCTCAGGCTAAGTCAATTTTGGTGAAGTTGAATAATTTCAGAAAGTATTTGGAAATTTCTAATCAAAGATGGGTATTTATAAACCCAGTGTCAAATGTAAACTACTTGTATGTAATGGGTTATTGAGACAGAGAAAAACCCAGGAATAAGAAAAAGAATGTTTTTTTTCCAAAATGGTTCTAAAAGTGTGGCTCTCTCACTGGCCAACATTACCTGGCGGTGTCAATAATGCAAATAACCAGGAACTCTTCCCCCTCCCCAACCTAATGAACACAGCCAATGGGAACTGTGAGGTAGGGCCATGCATACAGAGTTTAACTATCTCAACAGGTGATTCCAATGCAGCTAAATCTAGGAACATTTTCTTGCTAAATTTCCAATTTGATTTGATGTGAAAATATCCAGTTTTCACTTATGCAAACATGAAAAAATCACTTTAAATGAGGGGAAAATAGACAATTACATTTATGTAAGCATGTGAAAACTCACCTGAAATGCTCTCACCCTTCTTAATTCAAGACAAAGTTCTTGAAGGGTTCTTTAAGAGTGAGAGAAAATTATAAAAAAGGAAATGGCATCATGGTCCAGAAGAGTTTTTGAAAAGGACTATAGAATAAGGCCACACAAAAAACAACATTTAAAACTACATTTTTCTGATTCTATATATTGTAAAGAAAAAGAATAAACAATACAACAGTCTTTGTTATACCCATATACATACATATACACTCAGCTTTATTAGTATTTGGATTGACTGGAAATATCTAGAAGAAAATTAATCTAACTATTACAGTGATTATCTTTGGTTGGCAAGACTATAATTAACTTAATTTTGATAGTTTTATGTTTACTATGTTACATTAGAGATGTATACTTTCTATTACCTTTGACTTAAAATATTGCTATTTAGTTTAGTGAATATCCTTTAATTAATATATATATATATATATATATATATATATTATCCAAATTGCTTAGAACCTCTATTGAGAAGTTGCCATGGAAACCTATTATTAAATTCTAAAATGGATTGTGGGGGGTTCCCAAACCTGTCTATAGGATAGATTCACCTGATCACAACCCCACAGATTGTGATTTAATTTTCCAAGGCTATAACCTCTGCTTTAGAAGTGTTGAAAGATCCCCTTGTGATTCCAAACTGCAGACCTGTTTGGGAAGCAGTAGTATATACAGTTTTTTGTTTGTTTGTTTGTTTTGTTTTTTTGTTTGTTTGTTTGTTTGTTTTTTATTGTTACTAAAATTTTTTTTTCCAGTGTTTCAAGATTCATTCCCCATTCCCCACACCCAGTGCTCCACGCTTTAGGTGTCCCCAGTACCCACTACCAGGCTCTCCCATCCCTCCACCCCCCTCCCTCCAAGTCCCTCAGTTTGTTTCTGTGTTCAAAATCTCTGTTGTTTC
>PITA01017360.1:0-43589 GCA_004023965.1 Spilogale gracilis | reverse complement strand
GCCTCCCCGCCCTCCCCGAGGCCCCGCCCCTCTCGGAGCCCCCTGCTGCAAGTTTCCCCCGCCCCGAGCCCTCTCCCTGCACACCAGCCGCGAGCCGCCGGGTTCCCAGGCCCCCAAGGCCCCGGGCCCCGCCCGCCCCGGCTCTCCTCTGCCCTGCGCATTGTCCCGGCTCCGGGTGCGGGGCCTGGGCGGGCAGGGGGCTTGCGTGCAGGGGGCCGGAGCCCGCCCGCTGCCCACCGGTCTCTGGGCAACGCTGGCAAAGCCCGAGCGATGCTGGCCCTTCGAGCCGCGACACAGAGGCGGCGCAGTTCCCCGGGAGGGGCCACAGCTGGGGAAGGGGGTCTCAGGCAGCGGGCAGATCTCGCTGCCCCGGGTTGGAGAGAGGTTAGCGGGCGGGAGCCAGGGGAAACATCCTTGCGCTGTCCGCCCTACCTCTTTACCATCCCTCCTTCGCCTTCAGACCCCACGACGGGTGCTGGGCACCCCCGGCTCCCCGCGGGCTCCCCAACCTCACGGTTGGATTCCGCAGCGAAAGGGAAACCGTCCCGGGAGCGTTTCGGAGATCCGATTCTGGGGCGGGGCCGAGGCTCGGAGCCCCAGCTCTGCATTTCCCCCCAGCGCCGCGCGGCCCTCCCCGAGCCTCCTTCCTCACCCGTCCCACGGGCCCGCAGCAGGACTCACCGGCTGGACGGTTCTCACCGCTCCCGCGTGGGAAACCAGACGCCCAGCACAGGCTGGTTCCAACTCAGGCTGCGGCTCACCAGGCCCGGCGCTGGCCGGGCCACATCCCTGCTCTGGGCCTTGGTTTCCCCATCCGCAAAATGGGGCTTGGAGCTGAATGAACTTCCTGAGACGCTGAAGGAAGTGGGACACATACCCGTGGTAGCCGTGACTTTTCTTCTTTATGTTACTTTTACTTTTATTTCCCTCTCAGTCTGGGTCTTTATGAGGCTCGGAGGGGCTGTGTGTATGGGGGCGTCATATTCCCCAGGGCCTCCCAGGCCCCTCCCCCAGGGGTTGGAGTCAGGGGTTGGGGTGAGTTTGTCGGGGTGCCTGCTGAGCCATCCCGACCCCCCTCTGTCACCCACGCCCACTGTGTAGCTCACTCAGAGCCCCAGAACTGGGAAGACCCCCCCCAACTCTGAACCTGTCTGAACAATCCCTTGGGAATGGGGAGCAAAGCCCCTATTATTCCCCACCCTGGGCCACTACCCGCCTGGGTGCAGGAGGGGCGGGGCTGTGGGCTCCAGGCCAGTGAGGCGATGGCAGCTTCTCAGTGCAGAGAAGGGACCGGGCTGTCCCCTCCACCTGTCCCAGCAGCCAGGATTGTGGGTGTTCCTGCGGGGGGCTGCCTTCCCAGAGTTCATCTTCCTGGTGTGGGGGTCATGGGAGCCCCATTGGAGTGGATTTGGGGGGCTTGAGGAACAGAGAAGGGAAAGTGGGAACTGTGAGTTTAGACAGTCAACTCTCGGAATTTCTCGGGAAAGCGCAGAAAAGCGGCATGGCCACTGGAGAGGAATGTGGGATCAACAAAAGGGTTTTAAAAAAGACTCCGAGTGCCGTGAACACTGTAAACCGATTGCTGCTAAATATACTTTTATTAGATAATAATTAAAATCATTATCCTAATGATGGTTATTACCAGTTCCCGATGCTTTGGGCAAATCCCAACCGGCTCCAAAGTCTGTCATTCCCTTCTGCCCACAAAGGAAGGGCTAAAAGTGACAGCAGGCGGCAGGGGGCTCGGAGCCCAGGGTCTAGACCCTAGGGTGTCCACGTGGAGGCATCCTTTCTATTCTCATGTGTTGATGGCAAAGCCCAGGAGGCTACAGATTCTTGCCTCTCAGGCCCAGTGGAGCCGTAATGAGGCTCTCCAGGGAGGATGAAAGCTGAACCCAGCTTCTAGAAGCTGGTCAAGTGGGGATGGCCCCAGATCAAATCAAGGTGGGGACTTGGGAGGCCCCCCAGCCTGGTAATGTCTGGGAGGGGCTACATCCCAAAGTTGGGTCTGAATGCTGGTAGTTTTCTGCCAATCCACATTTATTGAGTGCCTGCTGTATGCTGGTCCTGTCTGGAGCTCTGGGAACTCACTGGAGGCTGTGCCAGATATCAACGAAAGAATCTCCCAAATACACTTGCAACTGTGCAAAGGTCCAGGGGCCACATGCCCTGAACAAGCCCATTGTTTTCTTGTCTCAGAGCCTCATTTACCCCATCTGTGAGATGGAAATAATCAGACCCCCAGAGAACCTACCTCTCCAGGTTGTGTGCGCGCGTGCGTGCTTTTGGCCACCTGTATTATCCCAGCACGTTCCAATTCTGACTTCTTTATTAGGCTTTACTCCCCTCCTCCACCTCCAGGGGTCAGCTTGACGAGGGCAGATGTTTGCACATTCTGTTCACTTCGGTGATCGCTGGTCCTGGCATGCAGTTGGTGCTCAAACAGGCCTTGTCAACGGCGCAAACAATAAGCGCCGTAGAACACTAAGTACATGCCAGGCTTTGTGTTGTGCATCTTGCATCTTGCAAATATATATATATATATATTTTTTTTTTTTAAGATTTAATTTATTTATTTGACAGAGAGAGAGAGATCACAGGTAGGTAGAGAGGCAGGGAGAGAGAGGGGAAGCAGGCTCCCCACTGAGCAGAGAGCACGATGTGGGACTCGATCCCAGGACCCCGAGATCATGAACTGAGCCGAAGGCAGAGGCTTTAACCCACTGAGCCACCGAGGCACCCTGCAAATATATATTTTTTAAGATTTTATTTTTAAGTCATCTCTACATTCGACGTGGGACTCGAACTCACCACCCTGAGATCAGGGGTCCGTGCTCTTTGGTTGGAGCCAGCCGGGTGCCCCGCGCCTTGGGGAGGGACCAAGGCACTCACTCCCACACTACACTGTCTCTCTGTCGGGGTCTTTTGGGTTTTGGGTTGTCTGCGTGTGTTCACGTGTCCCTGTGCCTCTCTGTGCGCTCTCGGTGTAGCCGAGTCTATGAAGATCAGACTTCCCCGGGGCTCACACGGACTGGGGACAAAAGCCCTGGGGCTTCAGGACAGTGGTTACCCCGGGGTGGGGGCTGGAGAGGGGAGAGCAGGTAGGCACAAGGTCCAGCCCTCAGGCCTTTTTTCCTCTCCTGGAGCAGGGAACCCCCTCCCACCTGCCATGGCCTGGCCCCTTGCCCAGCTGCAGACCTCGGAGAACTTGAGTTCCCCTGGGGGATGCAGGCAATCAATTAGAATTGGCAGCACGGCTTAAGTAAAAGGCTTCCTTTAATGAGAAGTCTGGAAGAGCTACTGTGGGCTGCAGCCCCTGGGCTGAGCCAGGCTGGGCCCGGGCTCCACGGTCTGGGCTGGGGGCAAGGGCACGGCAGAGGCAACACACATCGCTCTGCCCCTCGCAGAAGGGGTCTTGCAGTGCAGTGCCAGTGACAAACACGGCACCAGCTGGCCCACACAGGGTGTTAACAGCTGCGATGGGAACGCTCGGGCAGCAGTGGGGGACCAGAGAGGCCATCAGACATCAGGGCAGGCTTCCCAGAGGAGGTGATCCATAAGCTGGGATCTGAAGGATGCATAGAAGTGAGTCCTGAAGAGGGAAGGAAGAAGGAATACCGTGGCGCAGTCAGGAATTATTCCACGCGTTCTGGTTGTCTAAGCTATGCAACTGACTGCGGACGACAAGGTAATGCTCCCCCCGGAGATGTCCGCGTCCCATTCCCTGGAGACCTGTGAATATCTTACCTGCCATGGCAAACGGAGCCAAGGCTGCGGATGGAATTAAGGCTGCAAAGCAGTCGAGGTTAAAATGAAGAGATTATCTTGGATTATCCGTGTGAGCCTAGTGTGATCGCAGAGTTTCATACAAAAAGGAAGCAAAGGAATGCGAGGAAGGCCCCTTGGCCCTCGCTGGCTGTGGAGGGCAGGGAGGGGGAGGAAGGGCACTGGCCCAGGAGTGCGGGCCTTCAGAATCTGGGAAAGGCTCAGACAGGGTGCCTCCGTGAAGCCAGGGGACCAGCCCTGCCCACATTGGGGTTTTCGCCTGGGGAGACCTACGCCAGACTTCCGGCCACAGACCTTGAAAACACGCACCGTGCAATGTTGAAAGCCATAGCTTTGGGACAAAACTCGGGGTCCTTGGCTCCTTGATGTGCTATCCCAGTGTGTACCCCTGTTGTCCCGTGGCCAGGCCTCTGTGTGTCGAATCTTCTTTCCCGTTCTCTGACGAAGACACTGCTCCGGGGATGTGGGGCGGGCCCTAAATCCGGGATCACTCTGTGGGGATTACACAGATTATGTCTGCAAGGAGCCTGCTTCCAGATAAGGTCTCATTCTGAGGTTGCGGGTAGGGGGGCCACGAACATGTATTTGATTTTGGTCTGTGTCCTTCTGTGAAATGTCAAGCCTGAGAGGGCAGGGATCTGCCCATCTTGGATCTCACGGCATCCCCTGTGCCCGGAATACTGCTTGGCACACAGTAGGTACTCAGTAAGTGTCCATTCATTTGGTAAGCAATCATGGAGTGCCTGCTGTGTACAGGGTCTGCTGGGCACTGGGACTGGTCCTAGGGAGCAGGCTACTGGGCCTTGATCTTTCCAAACCTTCCCAACCAAGGAGAAATTGTCCTATTTTTCATTGTTGCAAGGGCCCGGGCGAAGAGATCGTGACGTGGAGACAGTTTGACCTCTGGTTCCTCTCGGCGTAACCCTGGGTACAAGCAGCCCTAGTGGGGGACCTGGAGGCGGGGGGTGGTGGTGCTGGTGGACGTGGTGCTTCTGCATCTGGGGGGATGAAATGGGGGATGCCTGGGGGGAGGGGGAGGCCACATTTATGATACTCTTCCAATTTTTGCAATCTCCTGGACATTTTCCCTGCTTCTCTCCAATACCTCATCCAGAGCCTGTGTGGGTTTCACCCCATTTGACAGTGGTGGTAGGGAATCCAGTGTAAAGATAGGGATGGATGGTTGCGGGGTACGGGTCCATTCTCCCAGAAGACAGGAACTGAGTACCTGCTGTGCGCCAGGCCCTGTGCTGGGAGTTCTCGGTTCACTGCAGTGGCCGAGACTGGTGCCCCTATCTCCGTGGGGCTCCCAGTCCTGTAGGAGCGATGACTCAACACCAGGGATTTACAACTTAGGATGATGAGGATCATGATGGGGGGACTCCCCAGGTATTTTAAGGATACAGGCAAGGCACCTGGCCCAGTCTGAAGATCAGGGAAAGCTGACAAGAGCAGGGGCCATTGAAGTTGGAACCTGAAAGCTGAGTAAGAGTAGCGAGCAGAGAGAACACGGTGCAGGCAGGGACACAGCATGTACAAAGGGCCTGGGGTGAGAACCAGAGAAAAGAGTTTTTACAACAACTGAATAAGGGACTATGGCAGACATATTGGTGAGTGTCCACTCATGCTGGGGTGAGTCTGATTTATTATTCTGAGGTCTTTGGGGGATGTTCATTTCTGCCTGGTAAATCTCTATCCTTTGACTTTCAAGCTTATCTGCATTGTTCTCACTCTTTTTTAACATTTTATTATGGAAAATTGCAAACATACATAGAAGTAGAGAAAATACTACAAGAATCCCCAGCTACCCATAATCCCATGTCAACTTGTATCAATGCATGATCCTGTTTCACATCTTTTGGTATTATTTTGATGAAAATTCTGGAGACCATATTATTCCTCCACACACAGACCAGTTTGTATCTCTAGAAGATAAGGACACTTGGTTAACAATTTATCAAAACTTCCATAAGATCATCAAATATCCATCTGTCTTTAAATTTCCAATCAGGTGAGACATGTTACAGTTTTTTCCCCTCCAGTTTAAAGCACAATCCAAATAAGATCCACACACAATGGTCGATTTGTCTTTAGGTCCCTTTTATTCTATAGATTCCCATCCATCTCTTTCTTTATTCTCTGCAATTTACTTGTCGATGACGTAGCATTCTGTTTTAGGTGCCTGACTTCAAAAAAGCATAAGAGATGGGATTTGGTTTATTGTTGTTTCTATGTGTCCAATCTGAGAATCTGTGTCTTTCAAGCGGTAAAATTAGTCCACTTACATTTATTCCATTTACAGATGTATGTGGGTATATTTTCATCCCTTTCCTCTGCTGTGTTTTCTGTTCAATGTGGTTTTTTTCTGTTTGCTTCCTTTTTATCTCCTCTCCGACCTATTGAATTCGATGGATTTTCTTTATCTCCTTTCGTATTCCCTCTAGTCTTTTGGAAATCAGTCATGCTCTTCCTGTCCTCTGGATTGTCACCCTTATACGTTTTAACCTGCATACTTAGCTTATTGAAGCAGGGAGTTGATCAATGTCTCTTTGTATCTACCAACAACACAAGGTATTGGATTTGGGCATGCCACGCACACACATACCTGCTCCATTCTGTGTGCTTCTCTGGGGTTCCGCCAGGGCTCCCCCAGGGGTGGAGAGGAGAGTGGGGTGCCCATGTGGGATATCATTGCCTACAGAGATGGCAGGAGAAGTGGATGGATTCCAGGGGCCCTAACTCTCCGTGTGACTTCAGACATGTCCTGCTTTGGGCCTCAGTGTCTCTCCTGCGCTGACATCTGGGTCTTGAGACACCCCCCCCCATCGCCCCCGGCAAGAGACTGAAGGCAACTAGAGCGTGGGACTGTGATGAGGAGTTTCAGGAGCCGAAGGAGAGTTCTAATGTCATTATTTACTTCACTGAGCTAAATAATCTCGGGAATTGCTCATCGGGGCCTGATAATTCATTTGGATTTCATGCACAATTAGGCCTTCAGAGCTGAGGCTTTCCCACTCGAACTCCAGGAAGGAGCCAGTCTCCCTGCCAGAGAGGCTCAAGGTGAAGGTGAAGCAGCGGGGTCCCCCCGGGGTCCCCCAGGCCCAGGAAACCTTTGCATGTGCAGGCCAGTGGGGAGCCCGGTTTCCAAAGTCCGTGGGTCCAGCCGGAGCTGGCGCTGGCGACTGAGCCGGTTCAACTTGTCACAGCTCATTTATTACTCAACTTATATTTGGAGAATGTTTTTTTTAACCAAGTCCAGATAATCATAATACCACATAAAGACACCTCAGTTCAGGAATATAGTTAATGTTTTGTCATTTTTGTCTGAGGTGCGTGTTTTTCTTCTCGTGTGAAAGAATTCAGAATGATCAACTTCTTTTTTTAAAAAAGATTATTTATTTATTTATTTATTTGACACAGAGAGAGAGAGAGAGAGAGAGAGAGAGAGAGAGAGAGACAAGGAGAGAAGGAACACAAGCAGGGGGGATGGGAGCAGCAGGGAAGGAAGCCCAGGGTGGGGTTCGATCCCAGAATCCCAGGATTATGACCTGAGCCGAAGGCAGATGCTCAGTGACTGAGCCACTCAAGTGCCCCTAGAATGAACAATTTAAATCTAAGTCAGATCCATTCCTCCTCTGCGCATAACCTTCCAGAAGTCCCACGTCCCTGGGGTGAAAGCCCAAGTCTCCCCCCCCCCACCCATGGCCCCTAGGGCCCCGCAGGACCTGCCTTGGCCCTCTCTGTCCTCGCGTCCTCTTTCTCACCCCCTCACTCACTCTCTTCCAGCCACGTGGGCCCCCTTGCTGTTCCTCCATGTGCCAGGCTGGTGCTGCCCCAGGACCTTTGCACAGGTGTTCCCTCTGTGTGGAATGCCCTTCTCCTAATCTTTTCTTCCTAGTGATTGGTCACCTATCCACGCTTTAGTGCCTCTGCTCTGAGTCCCTCTTCTGTGCAGCCTTAACCCTCCCACCCAAATCAGAGCCTCCTCTCCCATTTCCCTCAAGGCAACCCTCCCCAAGCAGCTACAGCTCCCTTCTGCCCCAGCCCTGCTTCCGGGGCCAGGGAGAGTGGTCTATGGGGAACCTCCTGGGCTCGAACACCTGCCCGGGCACCCAAAGTAACTTCTGAAAGAACACAGAAGAGTGAATCAAACATGTATGATGCGCATGTCAGAGTGTCCGAGGCAGCCCAGGGCTGTCCCAGAGCTCTGTGCATCTGTCTCCAGGGCCCCTTATCCGCTCATGTGTCTCTCTGTGTCTGCCTGTCTCCCCTCTGTCTCGGCCCCTCCCATGGGGCAGCACCTGCTTCATTCACTGCCTCCCCCACAACGCTACCTCACCTTCCTCCTTGTCCCCCTCCCTGCCCCGCTTTCCCCCCCTCTGCCCTCCGTCACTCTACTATGGGTCCCCTACCCTTCTATCACTGGTTGTGGGATGGGGATTGTTTGACTTTCCTCCAACAGCACTCCCCTCATCTCTCTCTTGTCGACTCTCCTGTCTCCTCTCTCTGTTGACATTCTATTTTGGTCTTTGTTCGCAGGGAACTCAGATGTGCTGGGCACCCTCCCCCAGCACTGCCCATCTCTGAGCTCCACATTCCCCTTCTCTACTGAGGTGGGGCCCCCCCTCTATTTCCGGGGCCCTCCATCTGCTCCCCGCCTCCCCAGGTACTCAACTTAGAGCTGGGAGGCGGAATTGAAATGTCTCCTGTAGCCTCACCTTCACCTTTTCCAGGGGGAGTGAGGGTGGAGGGGACCAGAGAGGGAAGGGAGCCTCCCCAAGGTCACACAGCAACTGGCCTCACCGGGTGGCACTCTTAAACAAGCCAGCACACGGAAAGTGACTAGAGCACGTGAAAGATGGAGTCTTGGGGACCGCTGTAGTTGGGGGATATTCCCAGGAAGGATCGGAGGTGCATGGGCTAGGTGCAGGCAGATGGGACAAGCTGATCTCTTCTACCCCAGAAGGGAGTGTGAACTGTGAGGGCTGGGGTAGTCAGAGCATCGGGTTGCCTAGCAACGAGGATGAAACTGACAGGCAGGATCAAGACCACTAATGTCCCGGGATCTGGGGAGGGGGCGCATTCAGGATTCTGCTGGGAGGGGCTGACATTAATCAAAAAATGTGTCGGGTGCCTGGGTGGCTTAGAGAGTCAAGCCTCTGCCTTCTGCTCAGGTCATGATCTCAGGGTCCTGGGATCGAGGCCCCATTGGGCTCTCTGCTCGTCAGGGAGCCTGCTTCCTCCTCTCTCTGCCTGCCTCTCTGCCTACTTGTGATTTCTCTCTCCTTGTCAAATAAATAAATAAAATCTTTAAAAAATGTGTGTGTGTGTGAATTCATTTGTCCCATCATCATTATTGAACACCTACTGTGAGCTAGATGATGAAAACGCCAGAGTGAACAACACAGAGGAGTGTGTGCCCTCCTAGGGTTGCTATTCCAGTGGGGGAGAGGGAGAGTTAAGGAGGTCAAGCAGTGAGCTGTGCTGGGGACAAGACAAAGTAGGGTGGGAGTCAGGGAGGGCCTCTCCGAGGAGGTGATGTTTGAGCATGGGCCTGGAGGAGATGCAGGAGGGAGCCATGCAGAGACAGGAAGGAAGAGCATTCTAGGCAGAGGACAAAGTTTATGCAAAGGTTCTGAGGCAGGATGTTTACTGGGTGATGAGGGATGTTTGGATAGATACATATACACGCATTTTTTTAAAAGATTTTATTTATTTATTTGACAGAGAGAAACACAGCCAGAGAGGGAACACAAGCAGGGGGAGCGAGAGAGGGAGAAGCAGGCTTCCCACCGAGCGGGGAGCCCGATGTGGGACTTGATCCCGGGCCTCCAGGATCATGACCTGAGCCGAAAGCAGTCGCTTAACCAACTGAGCCACCCAGGCGCCCCTATACACGCATTTTTAAAAAAGATTTTATTTATTTATTTGACAGAGAGAAACACAGCGAGAGAGGGAACACAAGCAGGGGGAGCGAGAGAGGGAGAAGCAGGCTTCCCGCCGAGCAGGGAGCCCGATGTGGGACTTGATCCCGGGACTCCAGGATCATGACCTGAGCCGAAGGCAGACGCTTAATGACTGAGCCATCAGGTGCCCCTATACACGCGTTTTTTAACAGTAACAGGATAGTATTCTAAATTAAACCTCCTCTATCACTTTTAACAGTTGTGTAGTATTCCACAGCGTGAGCATAAAGTGATATCCTTAACAAGGCTCCAATTCTAGAACGGCTCTCTGAGGACCTCGTCTCTTGCTTTATCACACCCTTGTGTAATCTCCTATTGGGTGTGAGTGGAGCCTACGATTCATTTCTAATGGATAAAATATATAAAAAGTGATGGGACGTTACTTCTGAAATGAAATAAGTTACATAAGGAGTGTAACTTCTATTTTGCTGTTTCTTTCCCTCCCCCCTCCCTCCTCCCTTCCTCCCTCTTTCCTTCTCCCCCTTCCCTCCCTCCTTCTCCCCTCTCCTCCTCTACCTCCCTCTCTCCTCTTTCTCCTTTCTAGCTCTCTCCCTTTCATTCCCTCTCCTTCCATCCCCTTTTCCCTCTCCCTCCTCCTCCCTCCCTTCCTCTTTCCCTCTCTCCTCTCCCTCCCTCGCTCTCCCTGCCTCTCTCTCTCACTGTCTTACCCGCTTGCCCTGATGGAGAAGGCCACCTGGCAAGGAACTGAATATTGCCAACATGTGACAGGCCAACTTGAGGCCGAGCCTGCACCTGGCGTGCCTTCTGATGAGACCACAACCCGGTTTCTTCTGGAATGTGGTCTTGTAAGACTCTGGAGAAGGACACTCAGCTAAGCCTGCATGGGCTGTGGTCCTGCAGAAACCATGAGTAGTGACATGTGTTGCTTAAAGCCTCTCATTGTGGGGTTGTTTCTTAGGCAGCCAGAGATGACTAACACAACAGGCAAGATTTCTTCCTTGGGGTCTGTTTCTAGAAGGGGTGGGAGAGAGGCAGAGGGAAAGGCAGAGGCGGGGGCTTAAGGGTAGGACAGGCGGGGAAGTGGCTGTCTAGGGCTCAGAGAGGGGACTTGGGGCTTGGGTCGCAGGGTGGCAGTAGCCACAGGTGGTCTGGGGCAGCACGGGATGAGATGAGTCTGGGTGTTGGATTAGCCACTCTGGTCAGGGCTGTGTGGGGACCGAGGTGCTGGGGTGAGGGCAGGACTGGGGCAGGTGGGGGCCCGGGTCTCGGAGCCCAGAAGCCCCCTGTCCCAGCAGCCCTGACTCTGTGGTTTCCCTCCCAATTTAACATCCACTTCCCCCCACCAGCTACCTTCAGATCGCCCTGCCCCACTCCCTCTGCTGCCCGTGAAGGAGAATGGAATTGTATTTTTATAACTTCTTGTTTTTCCCCAAACCGAGTTCCATGTGCACTGGGCTAAATTTAAAATCGGATGGATGTAGGGTGATCATGTTCATTCTCCCTCTCCTTGGAATGAAATAAACGCCTCCATTCAGGTCCCGCATCTCTCAGGATGCTGGGCGAGGGGTGCTTTCTAGCTGAGGAGTGCGAGGGCTGAGTCTAAAAAATTCACACCTGGGTCCCAGTTGCCTCCTCCCTGAAGCCCAACCCTGGTCACCCTGCTCTGGAATTGCCTGTTTATTTGTCACTTCTGTGGGAGTTTGCTTTTGCTGTCCCCTCTGCCCGGCACAGCTCCCCCACGTGTCACTAGGGCTGGCTCACCCTTCAGTCTCAGCTCCAAAGTCACCTTCTCTGGGAAGCCCTCCCTGACCACCTCAGCTCAGAAAGCTGCCCACTCACTTTCCATCATCGTACATTTTCTCTATTCATTTGTGGTCTCCTGGAATCCACTTAGGCTCATGAAGTCATTAAGTACAATTATGGGAACTGAACTCTGCCTGCCCATCCCTTTCAACTTCTCAGTCACCCTGCCCAAATATTTCATTTACCATTCAGCAAACATGTTTTAAGTGGCTACTGCACTAGACCGTGTATCCAATGATTCCCAACCCTGTGTGTGTATTAGAATCAGCTGGGAAGCTTTTAGCTCTGACCACCACCTTCCACCCTGTCCACTCCCCACGACGTGGGAGATTCTGAATTACATCGTCTGGAGCTGGGAGCTGGGCACATAATCCAAATGTGCCACCACAGGGTAGAAGGTACCAGGCTTCCAGAATGCCCCACAGGACTGTACTCACTGTGGCCACCGAAGTGTTCGCCCAAGCTGGGCCTCTGCCAGGCCGCTGCCTGGAACCCCCTCCCGCTTCGGCCCCACCCAGTTAAATCCTCCAAGACTTTCTCTCTTCATTATGATCATTTATTTTTAATTTTTTGAAAAAAGTAAAAAAGGTGCAAAGATGAATTTAGCAGACACCTGTGTTTCTCCCAGCCAGGATGGACAAGGAAGGGTTAACACCTGTCCTATTTGCTGCAGGTTCTTTTCATCTTGTAAGAAGCAAACCAAACACCAGAAGTAGGGAGGAGGTCTCCTTCGAGCCCCACTTCCCCATATGTCTCCCCGATACAGCCGGCGCACAGTGAAGAGACTTGTTTTGTGCATTAAAAATACGCACTAATGTACTCATACGGTGAACAGAATCCTGTAACTTGATTTTTTTCTCCTTAGAAAAGATTTTTTAAAATATTTTATTTATTTATTTAGAGAGAGTGTGTGAGTAGGGGGAGGGGTAGAGGAAGAGGGACAGAGAGACTCTCAAAGCAGACTCCACGGTGAGCGTGGGGCCCACTGTGGGACTCTGTCTCACGACCCGGAGATCATGACCTGAGCCAAAAAAGCAAGAGTCAGACGCTTAACCGACGGCATCCCCCAGGCTCGACATTTTATTTTTGACTGTCTGGGTTCCAACCGATGCTCTTGCACATGCAGCTCTGTGACCTTGGGAAAGTGACTTAACCTCTCTGTGTCTCAGTTCCCTCATCTAACATAGGGATTACCTATTGCCAAATAACAAAATACTCTCGAACTTAACAGTTTAAAAAGACGAACCTGGGGCATTTGGCTGACCGCTGGTGGAGCGTGCGACTCTTGCTCTCTGGGTCGTGGGTTCGAGCCCCATGTTGGACATAGAGAGGACTTAAAAATAAAACCTTTAAAAAAATAAAATAAATAAAACAGCAAATCCCTTGCAGCCTTGGGAGGGGAGCGGGGAGCCACTTCCAGAATGATCCGCCCACGTGGCTGTCAGTGGGAGGGGCCTTTTCAGGACCTGGTGGCTGGCTTCCCCTCCCCCCATGGAGGGGCCCAAGTACAAGAGAGCAGGAGTGCCTTCTTGCCGGAGCCTCCTGAGACACACACTGTCACTTCTGCCTTGTTGTGCGAATAAAGCAAGCCAGGAACCCCAGGCTGCCCTCAAGGAGAGGAGAATTAGTTTCTGTCTCTTGAAGAACCCATGAAGAATTCATGGTTTTTTCAAGTGGCCGCAGGTGGGAAAACACAGACACTAACACCTCCCAGCATTTTCGAGTGGCTTTCTAAGAGAAGTTCTATGTCATCACATTTAAATGCTTAGCATGGAACGCCTGGGTGGCTCAGTTGGTTGGGCGTCCGCCTTCGACTCAGATCATTATCCCGGGGTTCCGGGATCGAGTCCCTGTTCTCCTTTGTGCTCCCTTTCACTCTCTCTCTTCCTCAACTAAATAAAAATAAATAAATAAAAATAAAATGCTTAGCATGGCACCCGGCCCACAGTAGGTGCTCAACGAAGGTCAGACGATATCCTTGTATAGACTGAATTAATTCATTGTTGACTGTCCTACCCTGTCCCATCGTACGAACATGCCTTTACCTGGTCTCCGCCTGATGGACTTTTAGGCTAATTCCTGGTTTTAATAGTCCAAACAGTGCTGCTGAGAACAGCTTTTATACATCCCTCTATGTGCTTGCTAAAGTATTTCCCTAAGGACAATGACTCAGGACGGATTCTCTGGGGCATTACCTGTGTGCACTCAGTAAGCCCCGGATGCCCCCCCCCCACTGCCAAGCATCTCCATCCGTCCCCCAAACAGCAGCTCACCGAGTTAGCGCCCCAGGGCCTTTGCACGTACTGTTGTTCTGCCTGGCCTGTTCTTGCAGACATCCACGTGGCTCCCTTCTCAGCTCCTTCGGCTCCCTGCTCGAATGTCACCTCCTCAGCGATGCCTTCCATGAACACTCCGTCCCTCTGGTAACCTGTTCCCTGTTTGGTCAGGGAACTTACCACCTCGGAACATCGGCTCCACGAGGACAGTGGCTTCCTCTGTTCTCTGCTCTGCAGCATCCGCGGGGCCCAGGACGGCACTGGTGCACAGCGGGCATCTACAAATAGGATTGAGCCGAGACTTCTCCTTCCCACGGGCTCCGTCCTGTGCTCCCCTAAGCTAACATCAGGGCTCCAGGTGAGAACCCACTTCCGTGCGTTTTCCTGCTTCTAGAAGCTTCCTGAAATCCTTGACCCAGGGCCTTCTTCACTTTCACAGCCAGCAAGGGCTGGTCAGGTCTTTCTCAAACTGCCTCCGTGGGGTCCTTTGCTTCTGCTCTCTTCCCTCTCGCTCCAACTCTTGCGATGGCGGCGAGCTCCCCCGGCTAATCCAGGATCACCTTCCCCTCTGAGGACTCTTAATTCCAACCCATCTGCAGAGTCCTTTTTGCCATCTCAAGGTGACCTAGGCACAGGCCCTGGGGATTAGGACGGCGGCATCGTTTGGGGCGGGGGATCATTATTCCGCCAACAACAAGGAAACAAGGGCATGGATACACTCATTCATCTGCGGACACTTACGGAGGACCTCCTACCTGCCAAGCTCTTGGGGAGGGGTCTTCCACCTGCCAGCCCCACCCAGGCGCCCCGGGACCCATATTTCTGCAGCCTGCTGTAACCAGTGAAGTGCGGAGTAAATTGTATTTTCAGTCACCCCTCATGTATGACAAGGAGGCTGATTTTTTCTCACCTCTGTGACAAAAGAAAAGAGAGAAAGAAAAAAAGAAAGAAAGAAAGAAAGAAAGAAAGAAAGAAAGAAAGAAAAAGAAAGGAAGGAAGGAAGGAAGGAAGGAAGGAAGGAAGGAAGGAAGGAAGACTTTTAGAAACCAATACATGTACTGATGTTCCAAATGTGAGTGGATTTCAGGGAAAATATGAATTAAGCCATCACGGATATAGGGAAATGTGAGATGGAAGAAACCTCGGCACCGTCTGGGAAATGGGACCTGTGCGTTTACAGATGGGGAATCAGAAGCCCAGAAAGAGGGAAGGACTTCCCATGACAACCTCCCACTCGTGGACTGAAGCTCTTTCTCCAGGAAGGGAAGAGAGATGGGGAGCAGAAAGCATTCCATCATCTCCACCCCCTCCTGATCTGTGAACTGGAGTCCCCCCCCAGCCTCCTCACTCTCAACTAATGAGAAGATGATGCTCTATGATGCCTTCCAGGAAACTGCAGCCCAGGCAGATGGCACAGCTCATGCAAAGGCCCTGGGGCAGAGCCTGCCTGCCATGTTGGAGGAACAGTGAGGAGACCAGTGTGGCTGGAGTGGAATGAGCGAGGGGGAGAGAGGGAGGAGGGGAGGACAGGGGAGGGACCTGGCAGGTCCTGTGGGGCTTTGGGGACTATGGGGGAAGAACTTAGGCTTTTTACCCCTAGGAAGGTGGGAGCTCTGGTGGGCTTTGGGCAGAGAAGGGCGGGACCTAACTTGGGTGCTCATGGCGTCCTCTGGTGGCCGCCGGGAGAATGCACCGAAGGGGAGGGTAATGGTTGAAGGGAGACCAGTCCAGCTCTGATACACTCGCTGTGTGTCTCCAGGCAGGGGAATTCCCTCTCTGTGGGTTCAGTTTTTTACCTGGGAAAGAAGGATCTTAATAGCGCCTTCCTCCAGGGGCTAAGGCCAGGACTCTGAAATAATGTACCGAAAGTGCTTATTGCCCCAGATTCTTGGTGGGTGCGTGGCTGCTAAGTTATTTTCTGGTGTCAGGGTTCTGCTCACAACACTCCTCAAGGTGGGAGGATGAGGTCAGCCGCACCCCCAGCTCAGGCCCCGATGAAGTCACTTAGTCAAAGCAGTGGGTGTGAGGACAGCGATAGAAATAGATTTCCCACCTGTGCCCTGTGCCTTCAGGAAGGTGAGGATGAGCAAGCAATGGAAGCATCACACATCCCAGGCTGTCAGGCTTAATCCCCAGCACACCTTGCTGTCCAGGAGCTCCCTCCTGCAGGAAGTCCTCCCAGATTGCCTTGACCCCTTGGGGTTTTGCAGGCAGCTGTTGGGGGGAAGATCTCAGGGAATAGGACCTCAGAGAGCTGCCAGATCAAGCTATGACAGGGAAAGATAGTCAGAGAGGACAATAGGAGTGCCCCAAAGGGGAAGGAACCTGCTGAGTTGGACAGGAAGCCCAGCAGGTGTGGGTCTGACTTCTGGCTCAGACTTTCACTTGCTTTGTGACTCTGGAGAAGTCTTTTCTGGGCCCTGTTTTCTCAGCTGCAATGTGGGGAAACAAATCTCCTTAAGGTGCTTAACACATATTTAGTAAGTATCAGGGACACAGCAGAGATGAAGGTAGAGCCCATTCCGGGGCCTCCCAGGCCACTGAAGGAGATGGACGCATCATGGGGTTTCTAGAACACAGGCTAATCATGGATTTGGTGAGGGGCACCCGGGGCTCTGAGAACCCCAGAGGAGGCCTTGATTCAGCTTGAGGGGGGTGCGGTGGATCAGGGAGAAGCTGCCTTCTCTGATGATCCCTGGGGAGTAAATAGTTCTCCAGGAAGGGAAGGGAAGGGAAGGAAAGGAAAGGGAAGGGAAGGTTAAGGAAGGGAAGGGAAGGTTAAGGAAGGGAAGGGAAGGGAAGAGAGGGCAGGAGGTAAGGAAGAGTGCTGGCGGCAGGCTCAGCCAGGACAAAGGTCTAGAGCGGAGCAGGAAGATGTGAGAGGAGCTCTGGATGACGGGTTCCTGAAACACACCACTCCCTGGAGCAGAGCGCCCGATGTGGGGTCACTGGGCAGATTACACAAGAAATCCCTCCCCAAATCCCTCCTGAAGTGCTTGGCTCGCTGCAGCAGTCCCAATGTCTAGGTATAAGCTTGCTGAGGGCAGAGGCTGTCCTCAGCTACACCCCTGGCCGACACAGCACCTGGCGCACAGTGGGAGCTCACTTTCCAGATGACAAAGTTGCGGCTCAGAGAGTGCAAGTCATTTGTTTAGAGGAACACAGCAGGCAACTAGCAGAGAAGGGATTTGAACCCATCTAGTAAGGTCTTACTGAGTGAGTGATTATGGATTCCTAGGAGGGCTTGATATCCGCTAGAACTCCTTTGTGGCTACCTTTTGTGTTGGAACTGGGACTCAGGTCCTGATTGTCATAGTCCCTGTGGATCCTGCGACCCAAATTCCATCTCTCGCCTGCCCACCAGCTCCAACCAACCCAGTAATTATGTGCTAATTGCTGTTTTCATACCTCTAAGCATTTGTCTGTTATATTCCCTCTTCCCAAAACACTCTCCTCTTCGTTGCCAAACTACTTTTTCCCAGAAAACTCCTATTCATCCATCAAAACCCAATGTCCCTCCTCCATGTAGCTTACTGGAATGCTCATGGGTAAACTCCTTCTCCCTTCTGCTCCCTGAGCTCTGGGACCTTCCTTTGCTGGGAGCATCTGTGTCGAGCTCTGTTTCCACAAGACTTGAGGCCCAGCTCTGGAGGATGAGGCTGCACTGGGTCCCTGATCTCCCACCACAAAGCTGGGCACTCAAAGGGATGGGGACCGGCTTTTACGTTTTTATTCTGGAGGTCTTTGAGGCCATGAAACTTCTTTCCTGACTCACAGCCCCTGCCCTCCACACACAGAACCCCTGCATGCCCACTGTGAAGGGCTATGGAGGTGATGTCCTCGTTGGATTCACAAGTACCAGAAGCTAGAAAGTCTGGGGACTTCAGGCACAGCTTGATCAAAGAGCCTCGGAACTCACTCTCCATCTATAACTCAGGTCTGCTGCTGCCCCCCATTGGCTTCTGGGTCGAGGGGACCCACGAGTCTGACGGGACCTCGGCAGATCCGGCTGCTGTTTCCCATCTCCGGACTCCTTTCCTATAAATTGCAAATCAAGGAGCAGGGCTGCCTCCCCTTGGCTCACACTGAGTCACGGGGTAACAGGTGCTCTCCGGGGCCCCTATCTCCGTGGCTCTTGCAAACACAGTGCTCTGCATCGGGGCTCGCTCTGTGCCCAGAGCTCACGTTCCTGGGAGCAGCCCTCAGTCAATCTGCTAGAGAGTTGGAGGGACAGCCCAGCTGCCTTGCTCTTGGGCTGGAACAGTGCTGGGGCGCAGTCTATGCTGTCTCCGCAAGGTCCTCAGGAAGACGGAACCGCAGGTGCCTTAGGCGACAGCTGCCCTGCCCACCACACACCACATACTGGCCGCCTTCCCTTCCTGGCTAGCTTTCCGCTCTCATCCCGGTGCTAAGCAGACCTCGAGGCAAGGTTTGGGCTGCAAATAGTTCATCTGGGAGGTTGCAGTGGTTTTAAAATATGCCCACAAATCCTGCCAGTCTTCCTTTCAAAAAGCGAAGTCTAATTCCTGTCCTCTGGTAAGTGGGCTGGATGGAGTGACTCACTTCTCACAAACAGACTGTGGCAGAAGGGACAGCGTGTGACTTCTGAGATGCAGACGTCCTTGCGCTCTCGTGCTCTCTCCCGCTCATCGCCCGTTCTGGAGCAGGGCAGCCACCATGTTGGAAGGACACTCAAGCAGCCCATGGGGCACCCGCGCGGCAAAGGGTGAGCCCCCCCGGCCCCGCCCCCATAGCCATGTGTGAGAGCCAGCTGGGAAACCCAGCACAGACACGGATGACACATGCACGTCAGACTCCCGGTGCATCTCGCGGGGACACACAGGCCACATCTAGCCTCATGAACGCCCCAGAGTAGAGACCTTTAGGAGCGCCTGCCATTGAAAAGGCTTAAAGGGAAACTGCCAGGAACAGCACCAGGGGTAGAAGAGCACCTTTTCCCTGAACATCAAGAGCCAGTTTTCTATCCCACTCTGGTGTCCTACAGCCCCACCTCTCTGGCCCCCTTCAACAAGGCCACTGTCCGTCGGCCCCAGAGGGATGCCTGCCATGCCAAGGGTTCTGGCCGCATCCCCCTTCCTTCCATTGGATCCTTGTTCTACTTCACCACAGGACCTTTGCACATTCCGCACCCCCCCGAACTCTCCTCCTGCTTCACCTCCCCTCACTGAAGGCCACATGTGATGAATCTCAGCTTTAATGCTGCCTTCCCTCAACATCTATCTGCTCATCCCCACCCACGCTGGCTCTCGCTGTCAAAAGCCCTCACAATTCCTCATTCTTCACCTTTTTCCTCTCTCTTTTAGCATAATTTTAGATTTATGGAAAAGTCACAAAGGCAGCACAAAGAGCTCTCTGCCCTTCACCCAGCTTCCCCCAGCATTAGAGCCTGTACAACCACAGCACATCTGTCCATTAAGAAACCGACCCCAGGGGCACCTGGGGGGCTCAGTTGGTTAAGCGGCTGCCTTCGGCTCAGGTCATGATCCCAGAGACCCGGGATCGAGTCCCACATCGGGCTCCCTGCTCGGCGGGAAGCCTGCTTCTCCCTCTCTTACTCCCCCTGCCTGTGTTCCCTCTCTAGCTGTGTTTCTCTCTGTCAGATAAATAAATAAAATCTTTAAAAGAGAAGAAAGAAAGAAAGAAAGAAAGAAAGAAAGAAAGAAAGAAAGGGAAAGAAAGAAAGAAAGGGAAAGAAAGAAAGAAAGAAAGAAAAAAAAAAGAAAAGAAATGAAATGAAATAAAACTGACCTGGGCAGGATCTTGAACTAAAATTCCAGACCTCATTGGGATTTCTCCCGATTGTCCACTAACTCCCTTTTTTTCTGTTCCAGGATCCAGCACGGGACCCTGTATGGCCTGAGCTCTCTCTGTCTTTGGAAGTTGCATCATTATAATTCCTAAATGATTGTAGAGGTCCTGTTTCTCCTGTTTCGTTTCCCCCATCCCCCTGCCGGAGAGTCAGCTCCATGAAAGCAACACATTTTGTCCATTTTGCTCCCTGGTGAGACAAGCATGTGCTCAGTACCCTGTGTGGAATGCATGAAGGCCTGGGAGGGCCCAGGGTGGGAGAGGCCGGAGCCCCAGTTTCTCTATCGGGGTTCCCATAGACACCTGGTGACTTCTGTAGGGTATGCCAACAGCCCACACAGGTGGACCCGGCCGGTTCCCCAATTCTGCACGATGCAGCGTGGGAGGGACATCGATCGCCCAGCTGATGGAGAGAAGGAAAACAGACAGACGGAGTCCCTCGGCCCGAGCCTGAAATGGTGCTGGGTGTGTGTGACTCGGGAGCGGAAGCCGCTCCTTCACGGGCCCGTCGCCACCAAGATGAGGAGGGCAAGGCGGCTTCTGCCAGCGGAGGGGCTGGAGGAGGCGAAGGTGTGGAAGTTCCTCCTCGAGAACCTAGGAGAACACTTTGTCAGGGTTGGGGGGAGGTCAGGGGCAGGGCACCCCTGGGGATGGGCCTGGGGGAGCCTGTTGGAATCCTTGGAGATTTTGGAGCAGGTACTGGCCTGAGCAAGGGGCTGGGACGTTGGGAGTTTCCCAGGCTCTCCCTGAGCTGGTCAGTCTGGGCCCTGCGGGAGGGTAGCTCCTTTGGCGGGGGAGGGGGTGGTGACACAGCCCCGTGGGGAGGCAGGTGGCCTGAGGGGAGCTGCCTGCAGAGGCAAGGCTATGGGATTCCCAGGGCTGGGGGTGAGGAGGGGATGGGGAAGTCACAGCCAAATCTGGCTCAACACACACTCAAGTGTGTCCCTGACTCTGACCTTGAGCCTTCTTTGCCCTAACTTGTCATCAACTCCGGCTATCCCCCCAAACTGCTGGTTCCATATCTTTCCAATGAACCCCCACAACTCTCTCCACCCCACTACCTCTCCCAGGGAAAGGCGGCTCAACCAGGCCCTCCACACCCCGACTGCCTGCTGCCTACCCTTCTCAAAACGCCCAAATCTCCTCCTCCACCCTATGGGGTACAATTAGGGCAGGGCATCACAGGGGATCCCCTCTTTGCTTGCACCCCCCCTCCCTGGCCTACCAGCTCCAGTCTTGGCCACTACTGTCCACCCCACGCTGGCTACTAGAGCAATTTCCCAATACCCTAATCTCTCTCAGACTCTGGCACCCTCCAAGGCTCCCCATTGCCCTCGGGATGAAGTCCAGAATTTTATAGCCGGCCTTTGATGTCCTGAGGGTCCCTGTAGTCTGATCGGGACACACACTTTCCTGTCAGTCTCCAGAACTTCCCAATCTCAGCTTTGGAGCGCCTTCCCTCCATCGACACATCCATCCTTTCCACGATGTTTTTATGCCTCCTTCTGGAAGCCTGGGAGCTCTGGGCCAGAGATAATCCCCTCCCCCAAATAATAATAGCTGTCCTCGTGCTGCCCGCGCTTGGCAGGTTAAGCACTTTCCGGCATCCTTTCCACCAGTCTCTGCAGTTGCCCCCAAATGGTGGATATCTTGGGCCTGACTTACAGAGGAGGACCTACGATTTGCAGCTCACAGGCCAAGACTAAAAAGGGCCCTCCTTCCCACCTCTGCGCCCAGAGAACTTAAAGTCTCAGCTCCGCTCTCACCTCCCCCTGAAGCCTCCCCCGATCTCCAGTGAGGTCAGGTGACCAGTGTGGGCTCCCCCAGCCCCCCTGTGCTCCCCATCACAGCTGTGTCAGGGCTGCCTGGCCTCTCGCGGAGGCGGTCGGGATGTGCACGCGTGGCGGGGTCTCTGCGGAGAAGCCAGGCAGTGTCCTCCAAGTTTTACAAATCTCGACTCTGAGGCTGTGACTGCACCCATCTTCCAGATGAAGCCCCCGAGGCCCGGAGCGCTGAAGTTCCCTCCCGCCAGGAATGAGGGGCAGCGGCTCACGACCACCCCCTGCGGGGCCGCACGCACCTGCCGGCACCTGCGGTTGGTCTCCCCACGCGCGCGCCTCCCACGCGCCAGCGGCGGCCACTTGCCAGCGGGGCGGGCAGAAGGCCGAAATTCCTGCAGCGCCTTCCCGCCGCACCTTCCTTCTGCCTCCCGGTTAGCCGGGCCTGTGACTCCGCGCCTAGGCTGAACCCGTGACTCTGGAAGATGGCAGCCCCCCAACTCCCACGCTCAGTGCCCTGGAAAGGGTCCCTGAGACCCCCAGTCCTGGGCCGCGGGGCGGGCACCCCCTCCCGTGCGCTCCTGGGCCTGCCCACGTCCGTGGGAGGGGGGCTTGCCGGGCTAGGCTCTAGGCCCACGGGAGGGGGGCACAGATGGATCGCAGAACGTGGGAGTTAGCCTGGGCTTGGGGCGTGTGAGGGGGGGTGCTCTCGGCCCCCGCGTCCGGTCTCCCAGGGCGCCCGGAGTCGGTGGGGAAGCCGCCATCAAGGCGAGGAAGGCCTCCCGGATGTTCTAGGAGCACCCGCTGCGGCGCTCATCCCCTACGCCCCGCCACCGTGGTCCCATTGCGCAGACGCAAGGCAGAGGCCCAGAGATGTGGATCGCTTGTTGTGGGTCACACAGCCCAGCGAGATGTGAGGCCTGATCTCGGGGTGCTGGTGATGCTGGCTGGTCTAGGGTGACTTGGACCTGGGAACCCTGCCCCCGCACGCAGACGTCCCGCGCTCCGGCCACCCATTCCGGGGAAAGGGACCGCTCGGCGGCGCCCGCTGCGCGCAGGACACGCCCTCTGCCGGTCACGGCCGGAATCCGCGCAGCCAAGACCTCGCTCGGGGCGGAGCCCTCCTCCTCCCTCCTGAGCCCCCACTCCCTCTGGAGCCCCCAGCTCCCGGCAGAGTTCCGACGCCCGTTGAGCGCCCCCGATCCCGGCGGAGCCTCCAGACCCGGATGTAGCCCTTTATCCCGGGCTGAACCCCAGTTCCGAGTTGAGTCCCTGACCCCAGATAGAGCCCCTGGTCAAGTCTTTACTGGTTCAGTCCCCAGCCGGGCTGGGGAGACCTCAGGGCTTTGGGGGCCACCCAGAGGAGCTGTGCCAATTAGGTCTGACAGGTCAGACTGCCCCAGGTTCTGATCTCACTTCTGCCACGACCGGGGACAGGTCACTTGCTTCCTCTGAGCCTTAATTTCATCATGTGGGAAATGGGACTCCTGTATCACAGGCTTGATTTGAGGTTTTGATGAGCTAATCTTTGTAAAGGGCCAATGGTGACTGGCACATAAGTGCTCAAGAGGGGCGCCTGGGGGGCTCAGTCAGTTAAACGTCTGACTTCAGCTCAGGTCATGATCTTGGGGTCTTGGGATGGAACCCCAAGTCAGGTCACCACTGAGTGGAGAGTCCGCTTTCCCTCCCCCCCCCCCACCCCGTCCCTCCCTCTGCCCCGCCCCCTGCTGGTCTTTGTTTCTCTTCCTTTCTTTCTCTCAAATGAATAAATAAAATCTTTTTTTAAGTGATCAATAAAAAACAGCTTTTATAAAAAAAAGATGTTTGTTTGTTTGACAGAGAGAGATCACAAGTAGGCTGAGAGGCAGGCAGAGAGAGGAGGAAGCAGGCTCCCTGCTGAGCAGAGAGGTGGATGCAGCCCTGATCCCAAGACCCTGAGATCATGACCTGAGCCGAAAGCAGAGGCTTTAACCCACTGAGCCTCCCAGGCACCCAAAACCAGCTTTAATAATATTAGCAGGTGTGCTGCAGGGCACATGGAAAAAAAACATCTTTAGGGGCGCTTGGCTGGCTCAGTGGGTAGAGTGTTCAACTCTTGGTCTTGGGGTTCAGTTTGAGTCCCACTTGGAGTGTAGAGATTACTTAAAAATAAAATCTTTTAAAAAATTTAAAGGGGAACGTGGGTGGCTCAGTCAGTTAAGTGTCAGACTCTTGGTCTCAGCTCAGGTCTTGATCTCAGGGTCGTGAGTTTGCTGTCTTTGGGCTCTGCACTGGGTATGGAGCCTACTAAAAAAAAATAATAATACAATAAAAATAAATTAGGGGCGCCTGGGTGGCTCAGTCGGTTAAGCCACTGCCTTTGGCTCAGGTCATGATCCCAGAGATCCGGGATCAAGTCCCACATCGGTCTCCCAGCTCAGCAGGAAGCCTGCTTCTCCCTCTCTCACTCCCCCTGCTTGTGTTCCCTCTCTGACTGTGTTTTTCTCTGTCAAATAAATAAAATCTTAAAAAAAATAAATAAATTAAACCCAATTTTATGAAAAGCACAAATAATTCATACACCACACAATTCACCCATTTAAAGCATACAATTCAGCGGGGCGCCTTCGACTCAGGTCATGATCTCAGGGTTTGAGGACCACCCCACCCCTCCTCATGGGGTCTCTCTGCTCAGCAGGGAGCCTGCTTCTCTCTCTCTCTCTCTCTCTCTCTCTCTCTCTCTCATCCTGCTTCTCTGCCTCTCTGCTTGTGATCTCTCTCTCTCTTTCTCTCTCTCTGTCAAATAAATAAAAAAATTACAATCCAGAGATTTTGGTATATTACCTTATTCATTTTTAAAAATTGTGGTAAACGTAGAACATAATGTTTATCATTATAACATTTTTAAGTGTGCCATTCAGGGGCATCAAGTAGACTAACACTGTTGCAACCGTCCTCACCATCCAACTCCAGACATTCTCCATCATCCTCAAGACAACTCTGTCTGCACTAAACACTGACTAACCATTTCCTCTCCTGTCCCCTGGTCACCTCTATCCCAATTCTGTCTCTATGAATTCCCTTATTCTAGGTCTCTTGGGAAAGTGGAATCAGACAATACTTGTACTCTTACGATTGGCATCTTAAACTTATGTTTTCAAGGTTCATCCAGGTGGCATGAATCACAACTTCCTTCCTTTTATTAATAATATTCCAGTGTATGGATGGACCACGCTTTGTTTATCTGTTCCTCCATTGACGGATATTCGAGTTGTCGCCCCCTTCTGGCTGCTGTGGGTCACGCCATGATAGACATTATGCAAGTATCTGTCCAAGTCCCTGCTTTCAGCTTCTTCAGGTCGATGCCTAGGAGGGGAATTGCTGGGTCACATGGTCCCTTCTGAAGGACACACCAAATCTCACAGTGGCTGTGCCTTCTTACCATCCCGCTGACAACGTACTAGTGGTCTGATGTCTTCGCATCCCTGTGGGCACGTTCTATTTGTCCTCTCGCGGACCCAGAGGCCTTCCTATTCCCGTGTCAAAGATGCGGACAACTGTTGCTCAGAGACGTGAACACATGTGGGGAGGTCAGAAAAAGCTGGGTTTGAACCCACTTGAGTTACAATCCACCCACACCCACCCTGCGCTCAGGGAAACAGCTTGCTGTGGTTTGATGAGATGCTAAAAGCAGTTCGCCCTGCCTCTTTGGCCTCGTTAGCTACCCTGACCCAAAGGAGGGGTCTTCACAGTTTGGGGCGGGGGCATGAAGAGAGGGATCTCTAGCAGTGGGTCTCCAAGGGGTGATTCTGCCTCCTAGGGGACCCTTGGCAATTATTAGAGACTTTTTTTTTTTTTAAGATTTTATTCATTTGTCAGAGAGAGACAGCACAAGCAGGGGGAGCCCCAGAGAGAGAGGGAGAAATTGTTGGGACCAGGAGGGAGGCGGGGAGCTGCTGGCATCGAGTAGGTGAGGGGCCAGATAGACTGCTCAACGCCCCCGAGGCCCAGGATGCCCCCCTCCGCAGCAGGGATGCCGAGCCTGAATGGCAATCACACAGAGGATAAGCCCTGGACTAGGGAGAGGGCAGGACTTGGCTGAGGGCAAGAGGAGGTGGGACCAGCACTCCTGAGGTTGAATCCTGGCCCTGCCACCCATGTCTATGTGTCCTCAGCCAAGTCACTGCCCCTCTCTGGGCCTCAGTTTCACTCCCCAAAATGGATTAAAGAGGCATTTCATTTATCTTTGCTTCAGGAGCGAACCCTGTGCTGGGGCTGTGGGCATCCCCTGTGTACACAGCAGGAACTCCACAAACATTTCTCTGGTCCGCTCTGGCCTCCCCCAGCCCTAGCTAGAACTAGGACCTAGAGCTGGGCTGCAGGGAGGAAACTGAGCAGCAGGGGAGCTGGGAGCCTCTCTTGGGCCCCGTTCCCAGGACTCACAGCTGCATCCTCCTGGGGGCTTCCCAGCTGGCCCAGCCACCTCACCCGCTGGCGGCCTCGAGGCTCTTGCGTGTTCTGCCGGCTCATTCCCACGGAAATCGAGGCTGGATCGGGGCGTCCCCTGGTGGGGTTTCCAGGGTCTGTCCACCCAGCGACTGCCTCAAACCTCACCTGAGAATTTACCCGAGCCCAGGGAGATTTATTTTCAACCTTGCGTCAGATTCAGCCCATTGGGGGCTACGGGACTCAGCATTTTTTGAGGGGCTCTCAGGCGATTGTGATTTAAAGGGTTCCTAGATGCTGTACTTTAAGAAACGTGCTTCGGCGGCGCCTGGGTGGCTCAGTGGGTTAAAGCCTCTGCCTTCAGCTCAGGGTCTTGGGATCGAGGCCCACATCAGGCTCTCTGCTTGGCGGGGAGCCTGCTTCCTCCTCTCTCTGTGCCTACTTGTGATTTCTCTGTCAAATAAATAAAATCTTAAAAAAAGAAAGAAAAGAAAGAAAGAAAGGTGCTTCGGCTCCAGTTTCTAACACTCAGGTGGGTAAAGTGAGTCCCCGAAGGAGGAAGGGGGTTTGTTTTTCTTTTGGGCTCTCTTTCTCCCTGCCCCCTCTCGACCGGGTCTCTCTCTGTTTTTGACTCTGAATCTCCTTCCTCTCCTTTCTTTGGCTCACACCCCTCCTCCGCCCCCCAACATGCATCCGGCTTGTTTCACGATTCCGGAGGAATCACCCCCCAGCCATTTGGCCCCGCCCCAGATACCGCCCCCTTCCTGATGACTGGCTTTCATTGGCCTCTTCGTACGCCGCCCGCACTGCCATTGGCTGATCCCACGCCCTCGGCCCGCCCCCCCGTCGCGGTCCTTTCTGCGCGGGCGGGGGCGGGGCGGGGCCGTGTCGGGGGGCGGGGCGATTGGGGGCGGGGCCTAACTTCCCGCCCCGCCCCGTCGAGTCCCTTCGCAGACCTACCGCGCGAGTCCCGCGGCAGCCACAACGGCTCCTCGGAGGCGGCTATACGGAGCCCCAACCGACAGGTCCCGGAGAGCAGGTGAGGGAGCGATGCCGGGGCGCCTCCCCGTCTCGGCGCACCTGGGGGGCCGTCTGGACGCCCTGTCTCTCTCGCCCCCATGCCCTTGCATCCCCTGCCTGTCGGTATTCCTGCCTGAGTTTCCCTCTGCTTCTCACTTTCCCTCTGTGTCCCCGTCACTCTCCTGCTGTATGGGTTAGGGTAAGACAGATTGGGTCTGAGCTGCCCTCCCAAGCGTGGGGCTGTGCTCTGGGACCAGTGTCCCCTCACCCCCATGGGGACTCTGATGAACTCTGTCCCTTTCGTTGTGCAGGGTGCCAGGTGCTAGGGCCGGATTCCCAGATTCCAAAGTCGGAAGGGCATTCCAGGTGGTGGGCAGCCTGGCCAAAGGTGTGGTGATGGGAATGTGTGTGGCTTCTGGTGAGTCCAGGGGCCAGGAAGAGCCGTGGCCAGGCCCACGCAGACTGGCCACCTGGGAACTCCCCAGTGGCCTGAAGTCTTGGCCTCAGTTTTGTCAGCTGTGAATTGGGCCTGTAGCTGCCGAGGTAATTGGCAGGTGACCTGACCTAGATGGGCTTGCATCACCACTGCCTCTAACCCCGGGGGCTTTCCTGGAGGAGGAACTCACCAGCTGTAAGCAGGCCTCCAAGGTTGCTTCCGGAGCGTATCTGAGGCCAGCTGGGGGAGCTGGATGCCCTGGGGGGCCCACGGAGCCAACCTGGTGGCTGTGAAGTTTAGACCCTGGAATCAGACCGGTAGGCTCCTGTTTTGCCACTCAGACAAGTGATTGGATTCTCTGAGCCTCAGTTTCCTGTCTGTAGAATGGGAAGGGACGGAACCCTGGGGCAGAGGGCTGTTCCCAGGTTAAATGCGGGAGTGTAGGCCTTGCAGGGCCCCTCCTGGCCCGCCCTCTCTCCCCTTCCCTCACTCTGCTCCAGCCATACCAGCCTCCACCTTCCTCCAACATGCCAGACACAGTCCTGCCCCAGGGCCTCTGCCTGGGCTGTCCCTTCAGCTGCCATGCCAGCTCCATGGGCACCGACTTTAAGACATAACAATTTGCCTAGATGGGCCGCACCAAGGGACTGCCAGGCAAGGGCCGGGCAGCTGGGAGGAGCGGAGAGGGGCCGGCCCAGGGACGCCGTAGCTATGGAAACCGGAACAAAGAGTCGTCTCCCCAGCCACACAAACACCTGGGCTGTGCTTCTCCCACTAGGCAGGTCGGGGGGCCTGGGCTGCTGGTAGTGGGTGAGTGCCCGGACCACTGGGGGGCTGCTTGTGGGGGGCTTGAACCCCACTCTGATGAGGGTGGGAGGTCCCAAGTGAATAGATGAGTCAGACAGGTGCAGATTGGGAGCCCTGTGGTGCCCCCTCCTGCTTTGTGGCCTAGGGCAGGTTTCCTCATCTGAGGCGTGGGTAGGACAGGGACCTTTCGGTTGCTTGGTGGTCTGCTGTGGTGGGTTTAGGAGGCTTCAGTGTCCCTGTCTGTCCCATGGGGCCCGGAGATGGTGCCTAAGGACAAACCCCCAGATGTTGTGGCCAAATTGTCCCCACCCAGAGGCAGATGCTGGATAATGGCGGAGGCTCGTCGGGGTACAGCCCCAGGTGTTATAGAGGGGGATCCATAGCCCCAGGTGTTAGAGACACAGAGGCAAGGGGGAGGGTCCTAGAGATGGGCCGGCCTGGGCCAGTTACACAGCACGTGCACCTCCCCTGGGCACCCCTCACCCCCACCCCTCCACCACGAGACAACTCCCTGGGATCCCCTCACCTGAGCTTTCCCGGAAGCTCCCCTGGATGAGTCCTTGGGATCCTCTAAGACTCTGTTCTCCAGACTGACCAAGGCCGAGCCGATGCCCTCCCTCACTTGGCTTGCACATCGGACTTGGGGAAACACAGGTGGTCATCCGGAAAGACTGTTATGTTTATTTGTGACTGCATGAGCATGACAGAGAGACAGACATATGTGGGTTAGTTTAGGTGGAGGATCTGCGAGGAACCCCTGAGGAGGTGACATTTGAGCTGAGGCCTGAATGACAAGAATAAATAGCCATGGGGAGATCTGAAAGGAAGGGCATTCCAGTTGGAGGACACAGCCCATGCAAATGTCCTGGGGCAGGCCCAGGCCTGGAGTTTTGGAGGAACAGGGAGGAGACCCATGTGACTGGAATAGAGTGAGTGAGGGGAAGAGAGGGACGGGGTGGGGACATAGTCCTGTGGGCAATGGGAAGAATTTGGACTTTTACCTGAGAAAGGGGAGCCCCAGAGGGCTGTGGGCAGAGGAAGTGGGTCCTAACTCAAGTGCTCACTGGCACCCTGTGGTGGCCTCTTTGGGGAGGACAGATGGGGAGGTACGAGAGCAGGAGCCTGGGGAAGGGCCCAGGGCTGGGCGGGCTAGGAGTCTGGCAGTGGACAGGGGAGAGGTGGGTGGAGCTGGGACTTCCCTGGGAGCGGCATCCTCACAGCTGCCCCAAGAGGGCTTCCTCCACTTGCTGTGAAACATCTTTTACTGGGCCTGAGCCCAAGCCTAAGCCTGGTCTTTTCCCCCAGGGGCTCTGGAGAACCCCGTTTGAGAACCACTGAGGCCCCCAAGCCCCTCAGAGGAGATTCCTTGCTTCCTCTTGCCATATCCAAATTGGGCACCAGCTGTGAGGTCCGAGCGTGGCTGGTAGCAGCCGGGCGCCGTGGGGACCCTGGCGTCAGCAGAGGGTCTCGTGCGGGAACAAGGAGGGTGGGGGCATTTGCTGCTATGCACGGAGGCCACCCCGGGCCACCGCAGCCAGGGCTCAGAGAGGTGAGATGGAGAGGCCGGCCCCGCCATGCGGAACTGGTCCATCAATTATTGACACCCTTTGTGTGGGACATGAAGAATTCATGCGGCGGGGACGGCTGCCGGTGGCCCCGGGGCCTGCTGTCAGTGACCCAGCCCCGCTCTCAAGAGCCCCTTGCTGTCTCACCAGGAATTTTTACAGCTGGGTTGTTAAACACAGCCATTATTAAAAATGGCAGACTGTGAGCTTACATTATATTTTAAATGGGGGTATAGAATATTATTTGGGCCATAAAAAGGAAGGAAGCGTTGACTCGCACCGCCCCGGGGACAGACCCCGAGCCCACGACGCGCAGGGAGGGAAGGAGACACAGAAGGCCCCACGGGGTGTGAGTCCACGCGTGTGACACATCCAGACCAGGCTGCTCCGTGGACGGGAGGTGGGCTTGTGGGGCCGGGGGCTGTGGGACGGGACTGCTGACCGGGACGGGGTTGCTTTTTGGAGTGACGGAATGTTCTGGAACCAGATAATGGTGATTGCTGCACAACTCTGTGAATATATAAAAACCACTGAGTTGTACGCTTTAAAAGGACACACTTTAAGGTGCGTGAATCATACGTTGGTAAAACTCGTAAAAAAAAGCAAATGTCGTAAACAGTCAAAAATCATCACTTACTAATTATTCTACCGTATGTTCCTACGATCTGCACTCTTGAGGTCATTTTCGTCTATCGAATGAGGTTGGTGGAAATGGTGAGCAGGTCTTCCCAGTTCCACCTTCACTGACATCAAGTTGGAAGCTTGAAATTGGCAACTCCTACACATCGGGGTTTGATTTATTGTCCTGTTGATTGTCTAGACCAGGGCTTGGCAAGCTTTTTCTATGAAGGGCCCGAGAATAAATATTTTCAGCTCTGTGAGCCATACAGGTCTCTGTCCTACCCAAGGCTGCCATTATGGTGTGGAAACGGCTGTAGACAATATGGAAGTGAATGGCTGCAGCCATGTGTCAATAAAACTTTATTTATAAAAACGAGCAGTGGGCCATGGTTTACCCACTCCCGGTAGAACTCAAGAAAGTGATGAAGGGAATGCCAGTGATGAGAATTAAACTCAACAGCGTGTCAGGTCCACAGCGGTTTCCTTTTGAAAAGCACAAGAGAATCGAGGAGGTGTTCTCCAGCCCGGGACATCCACCATTGGGTCCGGCATGGACCATTGCTCTCATGCCGATGAATGCCCTTCTCGTTCTCCCTGTTTCACGCTTGTCTGGCTTGTTCCCCTAAAGGAGAATGTCAGATGGCATCCATCCCCAGAACTCCAGGTGTTTGTCGACCACATCTTCAGGCCCAGCAACCGATCCCAGTGTGGCGAGACTTATCAAGAGTGTTTTGCGAGAATCGATTTGGCTGTGGGGACTCGACACAGGGTTGCAGTGTGCTCAGTCCCAGAGGGACAGGGGAGGGCTAGGAAGAGTCTCCCCACGCCCACTGCCAGGACATCCCAACAAACAGGGCCCTGGCAACTTTCCAATCTCATTTTCTGCCTGCATTACCTGTGCATTCAATAATCAATTAGTCATTCAACAGTCCTCTAGTGACGATCCATTGCCTGCCCATGGCTGGGTACTGGGGACTGAGACAGACCTGTTGCCCGCCTTCATGCGTTGAGCCTGGCATAGGAACCCCAAGTCATAAACCAACAAGCCAATACAATGCCTTGTCACAAATAAGTGGGGGGAGGCGGAGACCGGGGCAAATAGTTGGGGTGTCAGGGAAAGCCTCTCTGAGAAGGGATACCCTTATGCTGAGAACGGCCCCTGACCCTGACTCCTGGTCGTGTGTGCAGCGAGGGCATGGGTGACGCTGGAGCCCACTGAGCGACGGACAGACTGACGGAGGGGGTGTGGCTATAACGGGATACAGACTGGCCCAGCTCCTGGGTGTGGGAACGGAAGGGACTGGAAATAACAGGGACATAGGGCCTGTCTGGGGTCCCTGCGGGGGGATATCAGGGCTGTGGGAGGACCTGGACAGTGGCCTTCACTTCCCTTGCTGCCCCTCTAACCCAGCAGGCACAGTGCAGCCCCAGGGCCTTTGCACCGGCTGTTTCCTCTGCCTGGCTCACCTTTCCACCAGACCTTGTCCTTCCAGTCCCAGCCCTGGCAGCTCCACCTCCGAGAGGCCTTCCTGACCATCCTGGCCAAGGTCGCCTGCTGTCCCTGGCTGTCACTCCCGCCTCCTCCTTGGCTCTTATCTCTCGCCGAAATTTCCCTTTTTTGTTTTTGTGTTCACTGGTTTCTGGTGTCTCCTCCTTCCAGCGAGGAAAACGGCTCTTAGCGGACTATTTTGGAAATTTGGAGGGCTTTCTTTTTGCCTGTGGTGATAACAGGATGTTCTAGCATTGAGGGGGCAGGGAGCAGGGACACTAGGCAACCAGCCATGTGCCTTGAGTAGTCCCCCCTGAAACTCACAACTTCCTAACGTTCTGCAGGAAACAAATCATCGAGTGAGGTTTTGTGTGGTTCTAATACTCAGTGACTGTTCCCCAAATAGAGCTGCTGGGCACCTCGAGGGGAAGGTGGGGCTCTTTTCCATAGGAATGTGCAGCTACGCGTTCACTGCTACGGCCCATAAGCAGGTCTCCGGGAGATGCGCTCTGTCCTCAAGTATGTGGGCCTGAGCTTCAAAGGTGAGGAATTCTTGTTGACCAACCCTGTACTATTAGGCGCCTACTGTGTGCCTGGCTAGGTGGAAGTGATTTACAAATCTCAACTGGTGTGATCCTTTTAGTTCTGTTGGTACTGCACTATGGGCCAAATCCTGATTTTTCAAATTTAAATTCATTTAACATTTTAAATATGAGGCATAAAACGTAAATAGTAAGGGGCAGAGAGGAATAAAATACACACTTAGTATATATAGTAAGTGTCTGCTTGATGAGGACCCACATACAGTAAATCCACCACTTTAAAGTGTTCGGCTTCCAGAACATTCCTTTTCCCCAAAATGAAACCCTGTCCCCATCAACAGTCAGTCCTCCCACACTGCCCGCCTCCAGCCCCTGGCCCCCAGGAGCCCCCTTCCCACCCCTGGAGGAGCCTGGTCTGGGCGTGTCACACACGTGGACGGACACCCCATGTGGCCCCTCTGTGTCTGGTCCCCTCCCTGCGTGCTGTGGGCTCGGGGTCCATCCCAGGGACAGCGCGGGGGGCGCCTTGCTCCTGCTGGCGGCTGAGGGACATGCACATGGGTGGTGCATGTGCTGTGTGTGTCCCTTCACCTGTTGAGGGACACGAGTTTGAACCCACCGTTCGGTCATAGGAATCCCGCTGCCGTGCACAGGCGTGTGCGAGGTTCTGTGTGGACATGTGTTCTCATTTCTTTTGGGGGAGCTACCTATGAGCGGAATTGCTGGGTCCCGCTGTATGTCTGCATTTGAGGAATGGCCAAAACGCGGGTTTTCACAGTAGCATCACCATTTCTCTCTGCTCCAAGCCTCACTTTCTTGTGGCCGCGGGTGCCGTGATCACAGCCGTCCCGCGGGACATGGAGAGAGGGCGCTAGGATTTTGACCCGCATCTCCCTAGCGGCCAGTGAGGGTAAACGTCTCTCCAGCTGCTTGCTGGCCATTGACGTTTCTTCTTTGGAGTAAGACTTTGTTTTTGTGACGGAGACACAAAACATGGGGTGTCCCAGACCCTGTCCCCGATCAGTCTCCCTCGGATTACCACCTGTATACCATCTATTTTTTAAATGTTTTTAAAGATTTAATTCTTTAAAGATTTATTTTTGACAGAGAGAGAGGGTGCCCATGAGCTGGGGGGAGGGGCAGAGGGAGTGGGCGAAGCAGACTTTGCACTGAGCAGGGAGCCTGATGTGGGACTCGATACCAGGACCCGGGATCATGACCTGAGCCGAAGGCAGATGCTTAACTGACTGAGCCCCCCAGGCGCCTCCCCCCCAATTTGTTTTGAAGCTGGTAGATGCGGATAGACAGTGGCCTCTGCAGATTCCATTTCAGGGAAATGGGGGACCCAAATTATTTTGTAATAAGGTGGCCTGGGTCTGGGAGGCTGGAGTCCTCCAGAAGGCAGGGACAGGATCTCTTCTGGTCATTTCAATATCCCCACTGCCAGCCACACAGTTGGTGCTCCATAAATGCCCACTAGCGACTGAACGAGTGTTCCAGCCAAGCTCTCAATCCTTAAGCAGGCTTTTTCAGCTTTGATGATAATGGGACGCTCAGGCACTTGGTGGCCAGGGACCAGGGACGCTGACCATCTGATCCCTGAGCCCCTCGGCAGTTCCTGGGAAGGCCTGGCCCTGGGAAGGCCGACGCAGTGCAGCCTGGCCAGCTCCTGGCTTGCCTGCCCTCAGACCTGGGGGAGTGTGCAGGAAGGAAGGCAGGCCGGGGTTTATTTTCGTCTGTGGCCTACTCCCCCGGGATGGTAGTCATCTCCTTGTCTGCGTGCTCGGATCGGGGGTTTCTGGCAGAACAATGGATCGGGGAGGAGGGGGGCACAGCTGGGCTGGCCCAGGTGTTAGCAGGTCTGGGGGCTGGCTGGAGGGTTAGGAGTGTGGACACCCGGGGGGCTGCAGCTGCCTCCGCCCACCTCCCTTTTCCTGCTGGGCTTAGGAGGGAGGCCCGGCTCCCCTCCAGAACCAATACCCTCCACCAGCGCGTGCAGATTGGATCAGAGAGGGACAGTGTCCCCCCCTCACCCTGCCCCCGAGGGTCGCACAGTGACAGAGCTAAGCAGCAAGACCCGGGCTTCCTTCCTGGACTCAGGGAAAGCCCTTTCCCTCTTGGGGCCTGTTCGCCCATCCACTGGGGAGACCGAACCCAAACTTTGGGGTGTTCCTTCTTGTTTCTGATGTTTGTGGACATCCTTTCCCTCATGTATTCAGTGAACACTTGCAGGGTGCCTGCTGTGTCCCAGGCCCTGGGATGAGCACCAGAGGCCCCTGTGAGCAAGGGCACCCGGCCCCTGGCTGCACTGTCAGGCCAGGGAGACCAACAGTGAAATCACGGCGTGCAAGGCCAAATAGAGCATGCACGGGGTGCCGTGAGAGCCAACGGGCTCCTGGCCCAGCCAGGACACCCAGGAAGGCTTCCAGGAGGAGGTGACTGAGACACTGAGACTTGGATGAGCCGTTTACAGGATGAGTAACAAGGAGAGGAGGGGTCCCGGTACAGGGAACAGAATTGAATGTTCTAGAGAAACTGGTGGGAAGGCATCTGGGAGGCACAGATCCTCCTTCAGCAGCCTGAAGCTGTTGCTGCCCTTTTCCCAAAGAACCTCACGGACGAGTAGCGCGGTGCCTTCACGAGGCTGAACAACAGAACTCCGGGCAGCGGCATCCAGCCCCTCGCCCGGGGAAAGCTCACAGCATGGGGGGACACGCCTTGGCCACAAGCTTCTGCCTTAGGACAGAGGTAGTTTGATCTTCCCCCATTTTACAGATGGGGAAACTGAGGCACGGGGCGGCTTTGTTGCTTGACTACACAGATCGGGAGCAGGTCCTAAATAGTGGGGCTGGGTTTGTCCCTGAAACAGCTCCTGGCCCTTGAAAACTCGAGGCGATCTGCAAGCACCAAGTGGGGAAGGTGGAGAGAGCAGGCCTGCAGAGGCGGTCAGTTGCTCTATTGCTGTGTGGCCTCGGGGAAGTGGCTCAGCCTCTCTGAGCCTGTGTAATTTCTTTAGCAAACTGGCAACTGGCCTACTACCTGGCGGAAATGATGAAATGGGCGCACGCTGCCGGCGCAGGGCCCGCCACGTGGTGCAGAGTCGGCAGCCCCCCTGCTCTGGCCCAGGCCCGCTGGTGACGCCGTGGGGGCAGGGAAAGCAGTCCTGCGGTTCCTTGTGCCCACCCTGACCTCTAAGGGCGGGCAAGGGGGCAGCCCAGGGGGTGGGGCTTCTCTCGGGGTGTGAGCTCACACAAAGACGGGCTTTGTGGGGGCTCTGGGGGCTAAGCGGGCACCCACGCAGCCTTCCAGGTCTGGCCAGCCTGAGGCCGGGATGGGGGTGGACTCTGCCAGGGCCTGGGGCAGTGGGTGAGGGCCGGGGGTGGGTCTCGGGCTCGCCTCATTCATTTTTCTGGAGTCTCCAAAGGCACAGCCGGTAAGGAAGCAGGCCCCTCGCCTCCCCCGTGGGCGGGGGTGAGGCCAGTCAGCTGGGGAGTGAAGGCCAGTGGGGGGTGGACAGGGCGGTGTTGGCGGGGGCCTGGGGCCCTGCACGGCCCAGAGAAGGTGCCTCATGGTCAGTTTGGTGGTTTGGGGATGGCTTCCTAAAGTGATGAAACTTTAAGAAGAGGCAGGGGCTCTGGGGGCATGACTAGTTCACCAGGGAGGATGCAGGCACTGGCATGAGGTGTGGGGCCGGGTCCCCGGAGCTGCGGGAGCTCCCAGCTGGTCCTCAGGAGGAAAGGGTCGTGCCCAGATGTGCAGTTTGGGAAGGACTCTGGCCCTGCCCGAGGAGGTGGCTTTAGAGCTCGGGGCATCCGGAAGTCGGCCGCAAAGACGGGTGTAAGACAGGTGTGAGGGACAGACACAGGGTCTGCGGTCAGAGGCCCGGTCCCTTTGCCCCGAGAGCTGGCCTGCCGCTCCCCTCGGCCACTGTCCCAGCCCTTTCCTGGGCGGGAGCGGTCACAAGGCAGCGAGTCCAGATCAGAGGATCACTGAAGCAGTGTGTTTCTAGAAACCTCACGCATGCCCCCCAGCCCCGGCTGCTGTCCACTTGACTCATCCCTCGCCCAGGGAGGGCCTCGGGCTGTCTGCCATAAGCGCCCTGGGACCGTCGGGCTGGGGAATTGGTAGTAACTCAGCTCCTCTACCCTGAACAGCCCAGGGCCTGGGGCCTGGAACCTCCACCCTACCAGGATGAGCGTGGGGAGAACGACAGCCAGAGTCGGGGAGGGAATGCGTCTGTGATAACTCACCTCGAGCCACGCCTCGGCCCACAGCGGGGATATGGTGGGTCTGGGGGACTGGGGACTGTCCTGCCCAGATTTCACCGTTATGCATTCACTCTTGACTTTACCTCCCACTCCTTCCCTCTCTTCGTTCCTTCAATTTTTAAGATTTCATTTATTAGAGAGAGAGCGCCCACAAGCGGGGGGGGGGGAGCAGAGGGAGAAGCCGACTCCCTGCTGAGCAGGGAGCCCTATATGGGGGCTTGATCCCAGGACTCTGGGATCAGGACCCGAGCCAAAGGCAGCGACCAACAAAGCCACCTACCCAGGCGCCCCTCTTCTTTTTTTTTTTTTTTTTAGAAATATTCCCTTAGATCCCTTAGAGTCCCCCTGACCCTCATCTTCTTAGTGTGACTGCCTGCTTTCACAGGCCTTCCTACGCAGGTGCCCTGCCCTGTTTTCAGGCTGTGCTCTAGCTCCTCTGGGCCGCGGAACGTGAAGTCCGTCAGCCTGCAGCCTGGCCCGTGCCCCTCTGCCCACCTTCTCGCCTGTCCCTCCCTCCACGAGGCCTGCCAGCACCCCTGCCTCTCAGCGGTGCCCCCGCGATGGCATCTTGCAGCTCCTGAGGGCGGCGCAGGCTGCGCGTCCCTGCCAGGCCTCCACCCGGCACCCGGCCCCAGCACCCGGCCCCAGCACCCGGCCCCGGCACCCGGCCCCGGCACCCGGCACCCCGGCACCCAGCCCCCGGCCCTGGCACCTGGCAGGTGCTTCCCAGCAGGTGTGTGGAAGGGCAGGCTCCTGTCGGTGGGGCTCCCCTGGGGCTGAGCCACCGACACACGCCCATTTCAGGGACTGGACACCGTGGCGGCAACCACAAGGGGCCGCCATGAAGGTCCCTGGGAGGCCCGGGGCTGTGGGCACTGACGCTCGTGTGCCTCTCCTCTCAGCAGGGCCGATGGACGCCTTCAGCACCAAGAGCCTGGCCCTCCAGGCCCAGAAGAAGCTCCTGAGCAAGATGGCATCCAAGGCCACCGTGGCCGCGTTCATCGACGACACGAGCAGCGAGGTGCTGGACGAGCTGTACCGCGCCACCAAGGAGTTCACCCGCAGCCGCAAGGAGGCCCAGAAGGTGCTCAAGAACCTGGTCAAGGTGGCCGTGAAGCTGGGCGTCCTGCTGCGGGGCGGCCAGCTGGGCAGCGAGGAGCTGAGCCTGCTGCAGCGCTTCCGCCAGAGGGCGCGCCGCCTGGCCATGACCGCGGTCAGCTTCCACCAGGTGGACTTCACCTTCGACCGGCGCGTGCTGGCCGCCGCCCTGACCGAGTGCCGGGACCTGCTGCACCAGGCCGTGGGTGCGCACCTGACCGCCAAGTCCCACGGCCGCATCAACCACGTCTTCGGCCACTTGGCCGACTGCGACTTCCTGGCGGCGCTCTACGGCTCCGCTGAGCCCTACCGCTCACACCTGCACCGCATCTGCGAGGGCCTCACCAGGATGCTGGACGAGGGCAGCATATGACCTCGGGGCCGGGTTTCCTGCAGGGGCGGGGGCGGGGGCAGCTCCAGAACCTCTTATTTCCCATCTGATTCTGGCCGAATCCCCAGGACAAGTGCCCGTCCCCTTGGAGAGGATGCTCATCCATGGGAGGCAGTGGTTTTAAGGACTCTTGTCGCCCCTCCCTCTACCCCGTCTCCAGAGGAGCTCGGCCTGCCAGCCTGCGGCCTCCCGGGCACCGCAAGACCACTGCCTGCCCGGGCCCACCCAACCTGACCCGACCCGCACCACCTCTCCGGCCACCAGATGCCCCTGGAGGCTGGTGCTCGCCGCTTGATGACGTGAAGGGTGTTGCCTAGTCCTTGCAACAGGGCCGTGGGGAACCGGAAGAAAGGGACTGTTAGGGGGTGAGCTGCGTCTCCCCAAATTCTTTGAAGTTCTAGCCCCCAGGACTCCTGGATGTGCGCTTCTTGGGGAACAGGGTCGTTGCCCCTGTCCTTAGTTAAGGTGAGGTCACACTGGTATAGGCCTGGGCCCCTGATCCTTGTAGGAAGGGGCCACCTTGTGAGGCTGGGGGAACCACCGGGAACGGCCCGGCTGATACCCTGATCGCAGGGAGCCCCGGACAGCGTGAGCCCCCCGACTCGGGGCTCCGGGGGTAAAGCCATCTGAGATACCTCAGTGAGTCTGCCGGACCGACTGTTTTCTTGAAGAGACCTCAGAAAGCCTCACTCAACCAGTTTTGGCTTTGGCGACACCCGGAGGATGCAGTGATTCTCAGCCCGTGGGGGTGTGGGAGTGCTGCGTCCTAGCGGGTGGGCGGGAAGGTCGTTGGGGGCACCTGCAGGCCGCGGGAGGGGAGCGAGGCCTCCTGACTAGTGCAGGACAGGTCTGTGGGGCAAAGCTTTCAAACAGGAAGCCTGCGGGCCCTCGTACGCGAGAGGACGGTTGTGGTGGGCCACGCATTGTTGGAGACACCTGGCATTGGTCAGGGAAAGTGCACATACCCGGGTAGACACGGAGTTTTTCTCCGAGACTCACCTTGAGCCCGCACTGGCCACCTGGGCCTCTCTGGCCCACCATCGTCCCCACCACGCCCTTTTGCCTCCCGCTGGCTACTGCACTGGCCGACGGGGTGCTAGTGCCCCAGGGGCACCACGGCCTTTCCCCTGGCTGGTGGCTGCTTTGCTGAGAAAGCCAAGTTCTCTCGCCCGAGAGCCAGCTGCTCCCACCTCCGTCCCCCCGGCGAAGGCAAACCAGCCCTCCCGCCTTCCGCACGTCCTGAGCACCCGAGAAGCCCCAGCGGAAAGCCAGCCTTCGTCCGGGGCTTTGCGCTCTGAACGCACCGGTGTGCACACCACTTTGTGACTGGTGTCCTGCTGGGCTATCCGGCCTGTCCTGACTCTTCATAAATTTGAGATTTAATTTAGAAAAACCAAAGAGCACCACAGAACTATTTCAATAAAAGCACACATCTTCTGTTTGCATCACGCGGGACTGGTGATTAAATTGCTGGTGCCAGCCGACAGCTTTCCCTTGCCCTTCAACCCGAGCTCACGTTCAATGTCACCCGCGGTCCTCCCTGAGAGGCTCGAGTTCTGCTCCCCGGGGGCGCGGGCCTGCCCAAACGAGGGTTCAGGTGGGTTCCTCTTCGGGTTTACCAGAAAGAGCTGGAAGTGGCTGGCGGGAGCAAGGGCGACTAGTTTGCATCCGGATGTCCTGCCGTGTCCTGGGACACAGGAGCCACCGCTGTGCACCCTTGATGACCCCCCCAGGATGCGGAAGTGGTGACTCCAGGCTGACCGTGGACACATCCCGTCCCTCCCGCCGGGGCCGGGCCGTATGACCCACAGTGGCCCCAGGTGCCATGTCACTCCCGTTTTCCTGCTGCCTTGTTTCTGCAGGGGGCCCTGGGCTGCTAGCCATCTCCGAGGGGCTGTGGGCAACACACCCTTGGTCTTTCCGTCCACTGACCCCAAAGCCAGGGCGGTAAAGGTTCCTGGCCCTCCCTGAGGTCCCTGTGCCCAGCAGACCTCAAAATGCACATGTTCTTGAGTGGGGTGAGCGCTCTGTGGACACATGCGCCCTCGAGAACGCTCATGGCACGTGTGTGCCGGACAGGGAGGGACGGGGGATCCTTCCCCCCGGTATCTCCAGGGGCGCGGGGGCACTGCTGTTCTTCACCGTCCCGCGCCAGTCTGTGCGTGCTGCGGGCGTGGACGGGGGAAGAGGCCCACTCCACTTCCCACAGGTGTGCGATATGGGGCAGGAACCCTCACACCTGCTTCTCTGGCCAAGTGGGGTCATGGCCGTGCCCAGGTCCTCTGGCACGAGGGAGGCCAGGTGAGTGAAAGGGGAGGAGAGGCCGCCATCTATCCCACACGATGATCCCAGTGAGGGAGGATTCTGATTCCCAGCCGGAGGCTTCTTCTCCATTTGTTTGCTCGAGAAGGCCCGGTCCAAGGGCAGGCTGAAGGGCAAGGCCCCTCGGCTGGGAGAGCAGACCTTCTGCGTGGCCGGGGCATCTGGGGGTTTATTTGTTTACTTGTGGGTGTTTGTGCCTGCTATTGTTCTAAGTCTCCCCGTGCAAGCCAAGCAACCAGGGGTAGAGAAGAGTTCTGCCCTGAGCGCTCCCGCCCCATGGGGGTGAGCTGCGGGGTGTGGGGTGTGGGCGGGCCTGCCCCACGACGAGCTCAGGGAGACCCAGGGTCATAGCCCACCGCCCTGGGACCCCATGCTTTTGCGCCTGCAGTGGAATTGTGCCTGGAGATTCTAGGTGCCCGTGGTGACACAGGTCACCCGCCTCCAGCAGGGCAGGTGGGTGTGGACGGCCCTGAGCCCAGACAGGCCGGCACCAGTGCCAGTTGCCAAGGGGGCTGCCTTTCAACCATCTTATTTATTTAAATATGAAAGAACATTTCATGTCTTCCCAGTTAGTCTGGAAGAAGGTCCCCTGGGAAAACTTTAGGAAAGCAGCTGGCTTGGGCTCAGGGCGGCAGGACTGCTCTCCCTGGGAGTGATCCAGAGCCCCGCCTGATCCACGGGGAGACCTGCACGGGCTTCAGAAAAGCCGTGATCTCCCCGGAAGCCCCCCTTCGCGTGCCCCAGTGCCTCTTTTGATAAGAAAGATGGGCAGTGGGTCTCGGATGCCTGCTCCACGTTCAGAGGACATCAACCAACAGTCGCCGCTAGAAAACCAGTAATGCGCCAGCTCTCCCAGAGCCCAGCTCCTTCAGCAGAGACGAGGAAAAGCCGCCCCCCGATGGGGCTCCTGGTCACAGCTCACTGCGGGACGCCTTGGCCACAATCACCAGCTTGGACAGCTCGGCCTTGAACGCCCCGGGCCTGTGGGACACTGCGAGAGAAGAAGCACGTGGTCGGGCGCCCGCCACTCCAGACGCCTCGGGTCCTGGGCAGGGAAGGGTAGGGGCGCAGCCCCCGAAGCGGACTCGGCACGGAAAGGCCCCCAGCCCTGAAAGTCTTACGGGTGAGGGAGCAAAGAAAGGAGAGGCTGGTGGGCTGGTCCTGAAGGCAGCACGAGGTCTTAGGAACATTTGAGGTGGGACGAGCCATGGTCATTTCTGCCACAGCGAGGATAGATGGGGGTCGGAGGTGGGCCGCGTCACCTCCTGCTTGTGCTGGCCAACTTGTCTGAGGCCCAACGGCACCTTTCTAGCAGGACCTGGGGAGGTGGCCTCCACCTGCTGGTCCCCAGTGGCTTAGCCCTGCCCTCTGCTGGCCACCCACCTCCCGTCCTGGATGTCTGCGGGAGCGGGCCCCCACACCCTCCAGGACCTGCAGGTGGGGCGGGGCTCCTTCCAGACCCAAGGCCCCTCCTCCTCAAAGCCCCGCTCACCGCAACCCCCCCCCACTCCCATGCCTGGGGATGCCCATGACCACAGGGGTCCTTCACCTCACCTCTTGTGTCCCTTAGGACCTTCAGGGCTCCCTACGACACGGCTCCACTCCCGTGTCCACTGTCATCATCACTTGCCCCGCCTTGTCCTCACGCACGGAGCCCCAACTCTGGAGCTTCCCACCCTTCTTTCTGCTTAACATCTGCCCCGCCGGGCTGAACACGGCTCAGGACACCAGGGGCCCCCGGGACCTGAGGAGCTCGCAACCCCACTGCCCGAGCACCGAGGCTGTTCCTAGTCACAGAATCCAGGACAGCCACCCCCTCCAGGCAGCAAAACCACCAATCGTCCCCAAGGGCCCCAGATTTTCATGCCCTCAGGTCCCAAGCAGGATTTGGCCTGTGCCACGAGCTAAGGGTGGTTTTTACATTTTATACCGCTTTAGCCAAAGTAAAAAAAAAAAAAAAGGTATTTTGTGATACATAATTCACATTTCTGTGTTCATAAAACCAAGTTTTATTAGGATGCAGCCATGCCCTGTGGCTCACGGCTTTGCTCTCCTGGGTTGAGTCGTCTCGGCAGAGGCTGTTGGCCCCACAAGGCCGAAAATACTTACTAGGGGCCCTTTGCAGAGACTGCTTACAGACGCTGGGCCGTCCCCCGCCCTCTGACGGAGGTGCTGTCCCCCCCCTTCTGTGCCTGAGGACCTGCGGTCCATCTCCACTGGCCATCCTCACATACCTGCTGTTTTGGTCACTTCAAATTCTTCACTTTTCAGGGGGACGTCGCTTTCTCTCTCAAACGCGGCTTTCGACTGAAAGAGAACAAGCGGAAATGTCCCCCATCGGGAAAGAACGCGATTCGGAACGTCCCTCCTGCTCCCGCGGGCAGCACGGCCGAAGTCGCCCGCTCTGACCACAGGGGCGCAGGCGCTGGTCTCCCGAGCACGGGACAGAGCCCAGCAGAAGTGGTGCTTAATCCACTTAAAGAGACTGTCACCTGGCTTAGGACTTTAAGCCTTTGCTGCCGACTCCCGAGGACGGTATCCTCCCCTTCGGTGAACACATGGGAATGACCAAAGCGGGACAGTCTCTTGAATGCAAGTTTTAAAAACCAGAACGGTGTCTCTTTCAAATCAGCTAAACACGAGTTCTGCAGTCTGAGAGGAGCGCGGGAGCGCGGGGCGCAGCGGGACCAGCGGTGGGATGGCTGGGAATGGCATGGAACGTGTCAGGGAGCCAAAGGCCATGGGGCCCTCCCTCACACCCTCTGCCTTCCCAGCGGCCTGGCCAGCAGGGGGCGCTGGACGGAGACAGCAGGTGGTGGGAGAGCGAGGTCAGGTGTCTGCTTCTCCCTCTGCCTGCTTCCAGGGGTCAGCGGGCTCCCGCTCTGGGCCCAGTGCCACCTCCTTGGTGCCTCTGCGTGGTGTCCCCTGTCTAAGGGCTTCTGTCTCCTCACTTCCCCCGCCTCCCGCCCCTGCCTGGGTCCAGGAGGTGCGGTCCCAGTGGAACGCCCCCACGGTACTCACGTAGGCCATGCCGTACTCAATCTCAGCGCCCTGCACCTCTGCCCTGAACTGTGTGAAGTACAGGTAGGACTTGCCCTGGGGCCTGCAAAGGAAGGGCAGGCAAGAGGGTCAGCCCCGGCCTCCTCAACATCATCTCTTCTTTCCTGTTTACTAGAACATTCTTTTGGCCCATTTACGAACAAGCC
>PITA01017359.1:0-43587 GCA_004023965.1 Spilogale gracilis | reverse complement strand
GAGGGAGAGAAAGGGGAAATGAGGAAAGGAGGGAGGGAGGAAGGAAGGGAGGGAGGGGAGGGAGAAATAGAAGAAGGGAGGAGAAGAGGGAAGGAGGGAGGGAGGGAGGGATGGAGGGAGGCAGGAAGGAAGGGAGAGGAAAGAAGAGGGAGAAAGGGAGGGAGGAAATAAATTACCAAGAGGCACACTGGTCAAAAAAATTTCAAATGATTAACCGAGTATTCTTTCTTAGTGGGTTTTAGGACTCTCTCAATGGAAAATCACAATCTGACCCTAGTAGCACCCAAATATATTGAATCTTATACTTCGTATGTATTTCGATCTCAGGTTCTGGAAAAAAAAAAAAAGTTAAAGTGAGTCTGAACTGTTCTAAGTATTTTATAGAAAAAGTATTGTTTCATGATATTTTGTGTCATCCATGATATCAACTATATCGTCATTATCTTTGTGGTCCTTTTCTATGTAGTCTTACCCTACTTTCACGAGGAAGAAAAATGCAGGGCAGTAACTAAAAGTATTGGCTCAAAAGTCAGGAAAGCATCAGTTTGATATCTAAATCCCCTATTTCTAGCTATGGAATCTAAGGAGGGCAATTTGGTATCAAGTCTCAGTTTTCTCATCCATAAAATTATAATAATAATAGCTATCTAAAAATAAAATAATAATTGTGGGTCTTAAGTGAGAAAATGTAAATACGTCCTGAAACAGATAGGTCTAATGTTACTTGCAATTCTCATTCTGGTATTGATGGTAAGATTTTTATTGCTGTTGAAAACTATTTACATTACCCACAAAAAGTTGATCTACTCCATAAGAAAGTATATTGTACTATTTAAAGAAAATAGAGCTATCTTTAGCTTCAGGATCACACACCATAACTATCTTAATATTTTCCTCCTCCATCTTGGTTTAAAAAAGAGAATATTAGTTTCTTGGAAGGGATTTTCTGTACTATGTCTATCCTTATCTTCATCAGAGCACTTTTACTTATATCTTACAGTGAAATGGATGAATAAAATAAGGAATATACAAATTATATTCATCAGGGAGAGGATTAATAGAAAACACTCAGACCAAGAAATATCAACCACAAACATGTCAGTGGCAACTTAACCTTCCTGAGACAGGAACCATTAAGAGGAAAACAAAAGGCTCTTTTTGAATAAAATGATATGAGATCTTGGTAAGTAGTTTCTTTACAAATTTAGTGCCTTTCTGCTAGTACTCCAAAAAATATTTTGTTCATAGTGCAAAGACACCATAAAAATCAAAAGTCCTCGAACTTGAGAAGATCTTTGTACAACCCTGAAAGGACATTAAGAATAAATCAATGTCTGTTCTTACAATTTTATTTAAATTACAAATTCAAGTCTTTCTTCACTATAGGGTCTTTCTTCTATTTGTTAATGTCATCCTCACTCTAGAAGGAGAATTCAGGAGTCCAAATGCTCTTCCTGTCATGTAGACAGACCCTTCCAGAGGTTACTTGCAACAGAGGCAGTACTGAATAAACCTGGGATCAATCCACTTGTGGAAGAGATTTGGAGAAACAGCTCTAGATTTAGTGTTTCCATGGCCAAATGCAGATCATTGCCATTTCAAAGCTTCTCCTTGATTGGCAGTGTAGCTACCTCTAAACATTTTCGTCTCAGGAGAGGATAAGTAAGCATAAGGAATCCATCAAAGCTATAGTTACTATTAATGCTGCAGAACTGGAGGCCTGAATAAGTTTCAAGCAGTAAATCCTAAATGTGGCAGAAAGACCCATCTACTACTCTTCTGTTCTGCCAGTCAAGTCCATGCTCCAGAAGAATCTATAGCCTATTACAGACCCTGAAAGCTTTAATTTCTCACCCATCTCATCTGATAGATGAGGCAACAGTGGAGAGAAATAGACCACAAAGGACTTCCTAATGATATACCGCAAGAGGAATTGAAATACCGTCATTCAGTCACTCATCCAAACATGTGAAATTTATTGAAGATGTGTAACACATATAGCACCCACATATAGTTTATAATCTACTAAAAGACAGACTTATAAACATCGAACTATGTAAGAAAGGTTTTTGGAAGTATGGTTATTAATTGACTGTTGCCTAGGGCTGTAGTATGGCTTCTAATTTAAAAAAATATATATTCACGTGAACACCAAAACAATAAAATTAAGGTACGCAGAAATAAACCTAACAAAAAGTGCACAGGTCTTTATAGAGAAAAGTGCAAAATATTGAAGTTACTTTCCTAATTAAATTAAGTTAAACCAATGCAAATTATATTAAAATCCAAATAGGATATTTCATGAAACTTGGGAATCTATTTATCCATCTACCTATCTATCTGGCTAGCTATCTAGCACCATAATACCAAGAATAATAAAGACACCTTTGAAAAATAGGGTGGAGGAGAAAACTTCCTCTACTATATATCAACATTTATAACATCACTCTAATTAAAATACAGGATTGCAGAGACACAATTGACCAGTAACTAGACTAGCAATCAGAGAATGGGAATTTTTAAAGATTCAAATGAATATATTAATATTTTTATTTGATATTTTCTTTATAACATAATTTAATAAATCTTAAATTATTATTTAGAGATGGCATTACTTAGTAATGATGACACTAAGATAATTACTTATATGGATGTGTACTTTAAATGGTGCACAAAAATAATTTCCAGACATATTTATCATCTATATGCAAAACCAAATTTTTTTTTCTAAAGAAATTATAGGAACACATTTAATGACCAAAACATTGAGAATGACTTAGAAAGACAGAAAAACTATAAGTTATAAGAGTAAAGATTGCTACATTAAAAATAATTATATAAAGATAAAACTTTTATGTAATAAATAAATAAAAGCCTGCACACAATGCTGAGATGGTATCAGCAATACATAAAACTGACAAAGTTTTGTGTTTAGGATATACAAATATCTTTCTCCTTCACATTCTATAAATCAATAAGACATAAATAAAATAGACAAAGGATATGAATAAACAATTCACATAGGAGAAAATGCAAGTGGTCAAACAAAAATGAACATATGCTCGATTTCACTGGAAGTCTAAGAAGTGAAAATAAAAACAATACTATATCATGGCCATAAGTCTTTCTTTTTGTCTTAAGTCTGAAAATGCCAAGTGTTGCCAAAATCACAGAGGAATGAGAATTCTCATATTCTACTGAGGGGAAGTATAAAGAGTTGTAAAACTATTATTAACAAGTACTGTAATGATATTGTGTACAGCGAAAGATAGAGAACTTCCACCTACAGGCAATTCCTTTCTTAAGTACTCCTAAAAAACTCCAAGGAGGGGCGCCTAGGTGGCTCAGTTGGTTAAGCGACTGCCTTTGGCTCAGGTCACGATCCCGGAGTCCCAGGATCGAGTCCCAGGATCAAGTCCCTGGATGGAGTCCCAGGATCGAGTCCCACATAGAGTTTCCTGCTAGGCAGAAAGCCTACTTCTCCCTCTCTCACTCCCCCTGCTTGTGTTCCCTCTCTGGCTGTGTTTCTTTCTGTCAAATAAATAAAATCTTTAAAAAAAAAAAACTCAAAGGAATGTTTAGGTAAACATATAAAGTATATTTTTCATACCACTATTTTCAATAGTGAAAAATTAGAAAGAACCCAAATATCCATCACAGGAGAAAAAGTAAATATATTATGATAAAGCCTTACAATGCCCATGCAACTGAAAGTTTTTAGCAGAAATGTCCACAATAGAAGAGCCTAGATGTCTATCAACAGATGAATGGATTGGGGTGCCTTGAGTGGCTCAGTCGTTAAGCATCTGCCTTCAGCTCAGGTCACAATCCCAGAATTCTGGGGTCGAGCCCCATATCAGGCTTCCCGCTGAGCAGGGAAATTTGAGGAATCTATTTATCCATCTACCTATCTACCTGGCTCTCCCAGTCCCCCTGCTGTTCCCTCTCTCACTGTGTCTCTGTCAAATAATAAATAAAATATTTCATAAGAAAAATAAATGAATGGATAAAGAACATGTGATATGTGTACACACACACACATACACACACACACACACACACACTGGAATACTATGCCGCCATCAAAACCCGAAATCTTTCCATTTGCAATGACGTGGATGGAACTAGAGGGTATTACACTAAGTGAAATAAGTCAATCTGAGAAAGACAATAATCATATGATCTCTCTGTTATGAGGAATTTGAGAGGCAGGGCAGGGGGATTGTGGGGACAAGGGAGGGAAAAATGAAACAAGATGGGAATGGGGAGAGAGACAAACCATAAGAGACTCAATCTCAGGAAACAAATTGAGGGTTGCTGGAGGGAAGAGGGTGGGAGGGATAGGGTGTCTGGGTGATGGACGTTGGGAGAGTATGTGCTATGGTGAGTGCTGTGAATTGTGTAAGACTAATGATTCACAGACCTGTACCCCTGAAACAAATAATACATTATATCTTAATAAAAAGAAAAAAGAAATCCTTATAATGGAGTACTATAAACATCAACACAAATGACCTATATCTCAATTTATACCTATACTTATATCACTACCTATTGGCCCAGATATATCTTCAAAAAGTAATTTTAAGTAAATAAAGTTGTAGATTGGAAATACACAGTGATACTATTCACATAAATGTAACAACATGGAGAATATATAACTATACCACATCTTTTATATAATATATTAAAATGTTTATATATTGTTTTCAAGTGATAAAATAACTGAAATACTTATGGTGATAAACAACAAATCCAAAAGAGTGACTACCTCTGGAGTAAAAAAGAAAACATTGGGAAAACATATAAAGACAGAACCTAATCTAACTATAAAGAGAGAGCAAGAAAAAGCAAATGTGCCTGCTAAATTTAAAATGGAAAAATGTAAGATTTGTTAAAAATTGGACAATAGGCACAGATGCTGGTAATCTCCATACTTTTCCTTATTTTTGAAATAACTCACCAAAATTACTTAAGCAGGTGACTCAAAATTATTAAGAATTTCTAGGCTAAATTATTTGAACTTGAAATACTTAATGGGAAGTCCACAAAGGTTCTCAAATCGTAGAATAGCTAAATAAAGATCCCACTTTCCTCAGCTTAGCAGCAAAAAAGATTTCATTTTCTGCAAATTATGATCAGTCCTGACCTATTATTTGAACTCACTTAAAGAACTGTATTCTTTACATCTGAACTTGTACGTTCTACTCTCAATGTCCCAGATAGGTCCTGGATTTCCTTCTAAAGTGTGCTTCTCCTGTAGTCTTCTCATTTTCAAATAATGGTAATCTCATCATTTGAGCTGCTTTATAAACCTTGGAGTCATTTATTACACTTTTGTTTGTTTGCCCTATCTTCAAATTCTATGAGCTCTGTACCAAAATATATTCAGGTTCTTACACGTCTTAGCTCTTCTACGACTAGTATGTTTATCCAAACCACCATCTCTCTTGCCTTCATTATTGAAATGACCTCTACAGAGGTATCCCTATTTCTATTCTTGATAATTTATATATTAATACAGATGTACAATAATTCTATGGAGAAAAGTAAGTTAATTTCAACACTTTACTCAAAAAATCCCTGAGACCTCCCTGACCTGAATGCCATGGGTGTCACTCAGGCATCTATCCTATGCAGTAAAAGGACATTTATTTTGCCAGTTGCTGGGAGTGTGGGTTGCTAAGAATTTAGGGCTGAGACTCTTTCCAGTAACTGTCTTTGGCCAAAACACGTAGCCTCACCCCAAGCTGGACTCCCTTCCCAGAAGCAGCTCCCATCTAATGGCTGGTTAATGCATGAGTACAAAGGTCCAGACTCCTTGCCTCAATTTGGAACCACTCTGAAGTATTCACTTAGCTCTAAACCTCTTCCCATGATTTTTGGAGGTTCTACTACAATTAGATCATGGTTCAACTTCTCTCTTTGTTAAAGCCCACTTCCCCACTTCCTTGAGCTTTTATTCCTAAAAGCACTCCCGAGTCTACCTCCTGTTCATCTCTGCCTACAAGTCCCTACACAATTCACTTTCCTTCTACTCTTACTTCCTTTCCTTTACGCTCTCCCTCATTCCTACTCCAGCCCACTGGTCTCCAGGCTGTTTCTGGGAGGTACAAGGCACATCCTTACCTCAGAGGATTCCACTCATTCTTACCTTTGCCAGGAATACTGCAGAAATACATTATTCCTCCCACATATCCTTCAGCTCCATGAGTTCAAAGTTTACCCATTTTTCAGCACCTACTTTAGAAATTGTAATCCTCCTCTACTGCCCTACTCCCATACCCTGTGCCCTTTAGTTTGCTTTTTTTCTACAGTGCATTCATTACATCTTATATTAACATATCTTATTTTATTTACTCTCTATGTTCTCCACCTGGAACAAAGATGGAGGACAGGGGATTTTGTCACTGCTGAATTCCCCAGGACCCAGAACAGGACCTAACACACACTGAATGAATCAATGAATTAAAGTGCCTTCAGGAACAAATTAAAGAGGATCATGTGCATTTCAAGGAAATTTCCAAAGGATTCTATTTCTTGCTCCAAATGTCTCCATTCCTCCTCAGGTAAGTGGTTCCCTGAATTAATACCCTTACCCTACAGTGAACCACTAATGCTCCTGAGAAGGTAGGAATTGGTACCCACCTGGAAAAATAAAAGTAAATTTTCAGTTAAATCATAGGTTCCTAAATGGGATTTTTCCTTTTTGTTTAACTGAATTTTTGCAATAAATAAGAATATTTACCCTACCTCGCCAACTGTGGGGGCGCGTAGGGGAGAGGCAGAGGGAAGTTTGATTTTAAAAGTCCCACATTACAGCCCTGGGGGCAAGGATTGAAGCTAAGGATGGCAGAATCTTCGAGGCTGTAAAAGTGTAATGAAAGCAATGATCCAAACTTACTCCTCACTAATGTATGGCTTACAGGTCACAAGGTCACCAAAACTTACATTATTTAGTTGGCATTCATTTATATATTCCTTACAAGAAAAAAAGTCACCTCCCCAGAGTCTCTTTGATAATATTAATATTCTGTATTCTGAATACATTTAATGCATGTCTCAAATGATTTTATATCCATTATCTCGTGCGATCTTCACACAAAGCCACTAGCAAAATCAATAGGACTAGCTTTATTCCCATATGGCGTAAAAGGATAGTCAAACACAAAAGCTTTGTTAAATGTTTAAGATCATGCTAAATTCATCAAGGACTTTGAATCTTTCTACTAAGTATATTGCTCCTTACTGTTTCCTGTTAGAAACTGCTGAGCTCTGAAAAAGGGACAAAGAAGCTCCTAAGGATAATTATGAATCTGATATCAAAAGGTGTTTTCAGGTTTGTGTCAGAAAAGATCTGTTAAGAAAATGCAAACTGTAAAGACATTAAAGAACCACATAGGAAAAACCATAAGCTCACAGTAGGAAAGGAAAGGACCAAAAAAAAAAAAAAAAGCCTTTCTTGAAAGAAGATAATTTAGTACAAGTAAAATTGTAGTTTATTGCACATTAAAAAAAGCATATTCTCTTTGCTTTGTTTCTACATTACAAGTAACATCAATCACTCAGGAGAAAAGCAGCAGGGCAGAATGTCTTAAATCCCCTAGCTTCAATAAAATTCTTAATTGGTATAATTCCGAGTACCCTCCCCTTAGGTTTCTTAAAAATCTCATTTTATTATAATTGAAATTTAATCAATATGCAGTTTGGATTACTTATACTCATGAACAAGTTCTTAAGATGGTGCTTACAGGATGCCATAACTACCAGCTGATTGAGTCAAAGGGGGAGAAAAAGGCAAACTCACACTAGTGCTCTGGAGAAAAAATAACAGAGGATTGACTCAGAATTTCATTTTTAATGACTGTGTGTAGGTAGAGTTTAAATCATTTCTAAATTATCTTCAATCATCTGCCTAAGGCATAACAACCTATAATTTCTTTGCCACAAATGTATTCCACCGAGTGAATGAATGTAAGTTTGGGAAATACTTTACAACATGAGCCAGGTCAGTAGTAAAAGATATCCAGTCCTACCTTACCAAATAATCCGTGGTTACTTTTATCATCATTATGATTGGATATGTGTTCAACAAGCTCTCAAATTTCTGAATAAATAATTTTTAAAAATTAAGGAACATGCTAACAGTCTACCCTGTGTATATATAGCTATCCATATAAAGATAAACACTGTAAAGAGATAAGGAAAAAACCTATGATGAATAAGGGAAGGCTAGCCTTTAGCTGTGCCATTGTGGTTTTGTAACCACAGGCCACCCCATTCTTTGTCAATTGGAAAGTTAGGTCCCTAATTTCTACCTCTGGTCTAGACCAGCATTTCTCAAACCATTTATGGTAAAAGAAAATTGTTTCTTTTTCTTCCCTTTCAAATCCACCACAGATGGATGTTTTTGTAAAACACAGTAAATACACAGATAACTAGAAAAATGAAATAAAAAGCCAAAAGCATATAGAACACAGCCCTTTTTCATTATTAGATTCAAAAGGCATAAAATTGCTCTGGCAAATTGCCATAAAATTATTTAAATGCTAATGCTCAATTTTGGTCCTTCTCATGTACTAGTGACAGTTTGTAGACTGAGAACCATCTGAGGAATCCTACTATACAGCACAAATACATTGTTTAGAGGTCATGATGAGAATGGTAATGGTGATGTTTAAGGGTTATGAAAGTCTTATTGTATATGAGACATTATGCTTTAACTATTTCTATACTTTATCTTGCTTAGTCCCCACAATGTTCCTGTGAAATCTTCATAAATTTTAGCCTCACTTTAAAGATGAAGAAACCGAAGCCCAGTCTTCTTTTAAGTTTTTATTTAAATTTGTTAGTTAACGTAAAGTGTAATATTAGTTTCAAGTGTACAATATAGCAATAGAACATTTCCACACAACATCTGGCGCTCATCACCAGTGCTATCCTTAATCTCCATCACCTATTCCCCCCATCTTCCTACCCACCTACCTCTGGTCACTATCAGTTTGTGCTCTACAGTTAAGAGTCTCTTTCTTGCTTTGTCTCTCTTGTTTTCCCTTTGCTCGCTTGTTTTGTTTCTTAAATTCCACATATGAGTGAAGTCATATGGTATTTGTCTTTCTTTGATTGACCTATTTCACTTAGCACTGAGCTCTATAGCTCCATCCATGCCATAGCAAATGGCAAGATTTTATTCTTTTTTATGGCTGAATAATATTCCGTTACACCACACACACACACACACACACACACACACACACACACACACACACACACACCACCTCTTCTTCATTCATTCTTCAGTTGATGGACACTGGGGCTGCTCCCATAGTTTAGCTATTGTAAATAACACTGTAATAAACATACGGGTACTTATCTCTTCAAAGTTAATGTTTTCATCTCATGCTCAACTTTGATGTCTAAGCCCTTAGTCTACTTTTAGCGAGAATCGTGTTTGATTTGGAAACAGTCCTCCCAAGTTTGAGGTCTTCTCTTAGTGACTTTCCATCTGCTGATCTTCTCCCCCTGCTCCTTGTCTACAATTTCCATGCTATCTTCATTGTACTTAGTTTTGAGCCTGATCTCTCTCCCCTATTGCAATAGCCTTAAACAAAGTCTTCTTTACTGTTTTAACAAGTATCAGAATATTTTTTTCTTTAAACGAAGGCAAGTCTTTTTTACCCATAAAACTCAACAAAGATGTTTGCAAGAAAAACGAAATGTAGAATGTATATTTTCAGTAAACCACAGAAGAAACCATTTAAATAGCCCATGTAATTGTTTCTCACTAACCATCAAGGATTGTTTTCTTAAATCTAGGCAGTAGATCATAGTGGTTAAGAGATACCCACTGAAGAAACACTTTGGATCCTGGATCTACCATTTACTGGCTGTAGGACTTTGAGCAATTCTATATAAAAAGTACCTCTACTCTTCATTCACCAGTAAAATGGGAGTGTGATACCTTATAGGATTGTTGTGATAGATGTGAATATGTATAAAACATGTACAAAATTGCCTATCACAGAGCAAATGTTTCAGTGTTCAATATTTTTGTTCTTGGTATGCTCCTACTCCACTAGGGTTTTAGATATTAGATATGCAATGTGATATTCTTGAAAAGCCTTTTTGTTGTGCAAAATCCTGCTGCATCCCAGGTAGATTAACAGTTGGGTTCACTCAGTTGGATTGGGATAAAATAAGAAACACTTTTCAGATGTCCAACATCCTATTCTTGGGATTGTGCAAGAAAGGAGCTTTTCAGATTATCATGATAACAAAACGATGGGGTTACCACCACTAATACCTATAAAGTAACTGAAAATACCTTTATCATTCATCCATGCACATTACTGATGAATACTCATGTGCTCTAAAAATCACCAATGATGTTTTATCCTTCTACTGGATCACTTATTTCAGAGCTTGGCTAAAGAAATTGTTTTTTTAGCCAGTTCTTGATTTTTACTGGGTATAAACATAGACATTTTCCCTCTCGCTGTATTTTCATTAAGAAAACCGAGTTTCAGAAAAGAAAGCTTGCTTCAAATAATTATAGCAATATGATGATCCGTTAAATGTTTCATAGTACATTTTAGCATTTAGCAACTTTGCTTAATTTCCTAACCAGAAAGGCAATTTGCACACTTCAAATCCTTATCAATTGTGGGTGAAAAGAAAATATGGCACATAATTACCACTGACCAAGAAATAACTTTATTCACATAAAATAGGCATCTTTTGTGTATTTTTGTTCCTTTTCATTATGGAGTCACATGAGTTATGAAGTTGCAAAGGTCAAGAAGAAAATTATCTCTACCTACAATCTACAGTGTATTTATCTGATATTCTGCAATAGATCCTACCCACCCTTTGAGAGAAAGAGTGTCAGGAAATTTCTCAAGCTTCCATGGCCCCAGAATCAGATGGATGCAAGATACCTTCCATAATTTTGACAGCCAAAGACTGTCAAAAGGGAGATATTGAAACCACACTTGGTAACTCTTGTGAGTAGGAAACGGAGCCCTAGTTTTCATAGGACTTGTTTGTTCCTTGCTTAAGAGATTTTTGGCACAGAGAAGAAACTGGTTTCACTCTGCAACCAGTACCACAGATTCATATACCTGGTATTACGCTTTCTGACTCATATTCCAATATATAAATGCATTTTTGCAACTCTAGTAAAGAACAGATCAGGGCAGGACTCATTTCAGAATTCATTATATCTTTACTGTTTTCTAAACTGATAAAAATCTCCAGGATGGCAGAGATCACCTTTCCTTTAGCTGTGCATCAACCACATTATCAAAGCCTCAAAGCCTGATGCTTTGTGCCCAGAGGCTGGCTATCTATCTCTCTCTCTCTCCCTCTCTCTCTCTCTCTCTCTCTCTCTCTATCTAATTTAGTTGATTATTGTTCATCTCATCTTTAGAACCAGAAATGGTGTGTTTATTTAGGGAAAAGGGGACTTTAATAACTTAAGATCTTTAGATAAAATGTATGTTATTTCATTATTCTAATCATCACAGCTCTGTGAATACAATTACACAGAGATGGCTTTAACACAATCAGGACAAGAAATAATTGTCTCCTCGGTCCAAAATGCCAACATTTGCCAATTATGTCACAAAAATCACCATAGAAACATGTTTCCCTCCCCAAGACCAATTTAAAGGAGGAAGAATACTGTTCAGTTTCAATAATGAAAGTGGGTAGAATCTGTCCTTAAAAGACATGCTGAAATTGTTTTTAAAGTTTGCATGACTGTAATTACCCTGGGGCTGAATGTTGTAAATACAATCTATAAAACAAAAAAGCAAATAAAACTAGTCTCACTCCTTAAATGATTATTTCTTCTGACTATGGGGGGAGAACGCATTATTTTCAAAAGTGCATTCTTCTTTAGATTGCTGAACAGAGTAGCTCATTAGAAGGACTTCTCTTAAACAGAAATAAGGAAATTGTCTAATAGCTTCATTTTACTTAAATAAAATAAAAATTGAAAATAGATAATTTAGTGGATTTGGAAAATGTTAATCAGAGAAAGAAAATTGAAATAATGAGTTTCCAGTACATTTTCTGAGATATTTAAGATTTAACCCATATCAAAAATAAATAAACAAAAATAAAAAGGTTTAGCCCTTGGGCGCCTGGGTGGCTCAGTGAGTTAAAGCCACTGCTTTCGGCTCAGGTCATGATCTCAGGGTCCTGGGATCAAGGCCAGGAACTAGGCTGGGATTGAGGCCCGGCATCAGGCTCTCTGCTCAGCGGGGAGCCTGCTTCCTCCTCTCTCTCTGCCTGCCTCTCTGCCTACTTGTGATCTCTCTCTCTGTCAAATAAATAAAATCTTTATTTAAAAAAAAAAAGGTTTAGCCCATATCTAAATGATTTCCTTTTGCTAAGGTTCTATACATGTATATATGTATCACAAATCATCAACAACAAAGTTTGTCTTTGTACTATAGACTGTTTGATAGAAACCAGGAGTCTACTGAACTAGTCCAATTGCCTACCAGTTCCCATTCTCTCCTTTTAAGACCATCTTCACGAATCTGAGTAACTATGACTCACTCAAAATTGGGCTGGTTTCTGGTTATACTATTGTCAAGCAGACAAGTAGGCTAAGTCACAGATACCTATGGAAATAAAGAGGCCTATGTCCTCTTCAATACAGAGGTGAGAAGCCAGAGTCTAATACCAGCAAAGAATCAGAGTAACCAGCCCTATACCACCCAACGATCTTGGAAATAACAACACGTACTGATGAGAGTTAGGGAAGAATTATGGCACAGAAATGATAAAGGAAATTCTTTTGTCTTGTCATATCTCTACCTGTGTGTGCAGCTAATACAGTTAATGTCATGCCAGTACCAGACGTTCTAAAATCTACTGTCCAAGGCAACTTAGCCCTAACCTGTAGTCCCCTTACCCACCCACTACTATAGAATAACGTATTCCAATTCTATTATATTCAATCATTTTTTAAATATTTATTGTGTGCCTACATTTTAGCAGACACTATGTGAAACACAGAGAGTAACCTCTGGTTGCTCAGAATCTCATGGTAACATTTCTAAGTAAAACAACCGTAGTAATAAAAAAAAAAAAAAAAACTGTTACATACAGGCACATGTGAGTAGTCAATTCCTGGTTGAAAAACCATGGAAGACTTCAACAGACAATCAATCAATCAATATATGTACATACAAGTTGAAGAAGAGAAGAAAGGAGTGTCCATGAAGCTTAATAGTTTAACAGTTTAAAGCTTATCCATTGCTTTCTATTTGCTCTCAAAACTAACTTTAACATCTTTCAATAAGGACTTTAAGGTCTACAGAATTTGTGTTCTCATGATATGTTTAGCAGCATCACTGGATTTTATCCACTATATTTTTAGAATATGCATTAACAAATATTTTTTATGCTTCTATTATGAACCAGGCATTGTGTTAGGCCCTGGGAGCACAATAGGACTCAAAGAGACATACTGCTATCATGGCATTTAAAGTCTAGTGGGATGAAAGACAATAAATAAGTGAATACCCAAATAAAATGATAGCATATAGGAGGTGGGATGAAATAAAGAAGGTGTGGCAACAAAATAATACAGTGGGAGTCAGTCCAGGGGTAGAAATAGGACTCACTGAGTAAGCACTATTTAAGCAAAGATCTTTAGCTTAAGAAGGAACTTACCCTTGCTAACAGCCTGAAAAAACATCTTTCCAGGCTTAAGGAACTATTAGTATAAAGGTTGTGAAATAAAAATTAGTTTATTTTAACATAAAAAAGTAATATTAATCAAGAGGGAGGGCAGAACTCAGTGACACAGATCTTCATAGGTTCCTACTAACAGCAGGGGTCTTCTTCAAGGTACAAAATAATATGCACTATACTCTTTCTTGTACCAAGATTTTGCACATGGGGTCCCCTCTGCCTGACCTGTTCTCCCTCTACCTTCCTCACATGCTGTTAGTCAATGATATCAAAGACCAGGTCTGAATTAACTTTTGCATCTTCAGGGTTGGCTTATATTAGTTGTTCATTGTCTGAAGAATGGAAATATGGAGACCATTCTCTGAATTAATAAGACTTTGAACACACTTTAGAAAAATCTATTCTGAATTTCAGTGAGAACATAGCAATAATATGAAGACCTAATGAAACAGGAGTGAATTAACACAAGTTTGAGAAAGGAATCCACCTGCCTTCTTCGAAGATTATATACATAGCATACAGTCTTTACTTTTACCTTTGAATTAGCAAAATCTAATTATTTACCTTTTTCACTCAGCATTTTACTTTTTTTTAAGATTTTATTTATTTGACAGAAAGAAACACAGCTAGAGAGGGAACACAAGCAGGGGGAGTGACAGAGGGAGAAGCAGGCTTCCCGCCAAGCAGGGAGCCTGATGTGGGGCTTGAACCCAGGACTCCGGGATCATGACCTAAGCCAAAGGCAGCTGCTTAACAACTTAGCCACCCAGGCGCCCCTGCACTCAGCATTTTAAAATCAGTTTTTTCGTCTTGATTTATCCCATTGCTTTTGCAAGTATATATAGATATATGTTACTTTTATAATGTAACATAACTGAACACTTTTGCATTAGGTCATCAAGGATATTGAAGAATACCAATGCAGATACAATAATAATGAACACTCAGCTCCTCTCTCCTTTCTGAAGATGATTATTTTTTAATTATTAATGGGTCATTGGTTATTACAGAGGGTAGTCTGTAGAAGGCATGCTACAACGTAATGATATACTTCCAATGATGCTATCATGGTTCTTGTAACAATGGGAATGAATCTACCACTGCTGTTGTTGTTAAGGATATTTTTAAAACATTCCACAAGGAACTTCCTAGCTGCAAGAGGGGTCTTCATAGAGCAAATTTCAGGGGACAACTAGTGAACAGAAGCATCACCCTTTCTCAATGCAGATCGCTCCAACCGTGCAAAGAGAAAAGGAGGCCGTTTCCATGAATAATGACTAATTAGGAAAATTTTGACAAGGGTATAATTTCAATTGGTGATTCTCAGCACTCAGATAATTTCATGCTTTGTGAAAACCATTTGGTGAAAAGTTAATTCAAATCTAAACTTTATTTCGTAGGAATTCAGTGAAATTGATTTGACATTGGCTAATGGTTTTATAACAAGCAATCAAGATGAAAGGGCTTTAGGGAAAATTTTTTTAAATCCCTCTTTTTCTTGGTTTGCCTCTCCCGCCCCGACCCCCCATAAGCATTTGACTATTAACTATAGAGGAAAACCTGATGATTACCAGAGGGGAGGTGAGTGGGGAGATGGGTTAAATAGGTGATGCGGATTAAAGGAGGACACTTGTTATGATAAGCACGAGGTGTTATATGGGAGTACTGAATCACTAAATTGTATGTATACCTGAAACTAATATTACACTGCATGTTAACTATCTGGAATTTAAATAAACTCTTTTTAAAAATCTCTATTTTTTCCAATGTGACCTTGGTAGTAACAGAAAGATGTTAACTGCTATCAGTATATAGAGAAGTATATAATTCAATCGTGTCAAGGTGGGTGTGGGAAAAAGAAGCCTGTACATTATTTAATGATATTCACTGTTCCACAAGTAGAACATCTGTAAACATTCATTTGATTTAACTTATGTATTTGAACATTTCAATCTGCCACATATAAAACAGTCTTTGAATCCTTAAATGTGAGATAGATGGACCTCTTCACAGAATTTGGCATCTGAGAGTAATATCAAATTCAATAAAAAATCTCTACTTCTTGAGATATCTGAAGGGAATTGTACTTTTAAAACTTGGTTCCAGGGACACCTAACTGGCTCAGTTGGTTAACCCTCTGCCTTCAGCTCAGGTCATGATCCTAGGGCCCTGGGATCAAGTCCCACAAAGGCTCTCTGCTCAGAGGGGAGTCTGCTACTCCCTCTGCTGCTCCCCTACTTGTGTTCTCTCTCTCTCTAATAAATTAAATCTTTAAAAAAAATTAAAAAAAAAAACACTTGGTCCAGATAATGTAATTCTTCTGCCCTTTGTAGCAACTATTTTCAATGACAAAAACATCACTTTATAATCCTTTAATGCAATAAGGATTGTGATGAACATTTAAAAAAATTCACAATTCCACAATATGATTCATATTCTATGAATGCAAAATACCCTATAAGAAGGGTTCTAATTAACTAAGTAAAGAAATATTGTAAGATCTACTCATGTCCTAATAGAGCAGGAATTCGCAAACATTTTATAAATGGCCAAATAGTAAATATTTCAAACACTGTGGGCCGTACAGTCTCTATCATAACTATTCAGTGTCACTGTTACAGTTCAAAAGCAGCTACAGATAATATGTAAAGGGGTGTATTTGTGTTCTAATAAAACTTTATTTACAAAAACAGGACATGAGCTGAATTTGACCCATGGGCCAAAGTTATCCAACTTCTACTATACAAAAATAAGAGGCAGTTCATATTAAATATGTTTTAAAAGCAATTTTATCATGTTCAAACCATCAGGTTTTATTCAAACTTCAGAAAGGGCCAGATATTTAATGATATTTCATTATCATGAATAATAATAAATATGAAAGTAGGTATCCAAGAAGTAACTCTTTGTAGCCATTTTGGGAACATACAGTAAAAATACTTCTTAAATTATTCCAGATTTGAAAAATAATTTAGATCATTCCTTAAGCACAATAACCCAAATGCATAGCCATGTCCCATAAATTCTACTTCCTCATTCAAACTGGTTCAGTCCTCTTTATCCCCATACCTGCTCACATCATTAGCATCATCTCCTTTCTTGACCACAACAACAGTTTCTTAACTTATATCCCTGAAGTCAGTTATCCACCTTGTTCCACAAGTCTTCCATTCAGTTACCAGAATGATCCATGATAAATAAAAATCTAATATCCTCCCCTCTCCTGTTTAAATATTCCAAAGCTTCTATGTTTGGAATATTTTTTTTACTTTCTTTTAAATTAACATATAATATATTATTTCGGATAAAATTTAATGTTAACGTGGCTTGCAAAATCTTGGCTTGATTTTGCTTGTCCACTTCAGCACTGCTATTCTTTCTTTCAACTTATCACATTCTTTTTGCTTAAAGACATTTGCACAAATGGTTCACTTTGCCTAGAATTCATTGGTAAATAATGATCTCCCTATCGGGCTCTATGAGGGCAAGAGTGGTAATGTATATTTCAGTACTTCACCCATGGTTGACATAGAATAGATGGCTGATATAATAGGTGCTCAAAAATATGTGTAAGGCATGAATAACTGAATGAATATCCTAGAAGATATGTTTAGACATTTGTTGAAAATACATCATGGTGGAAATGGGGCAAAAACATTCATATTGCTCATGCCAATAGTTAACTATATGTATACTGTTGCTTCCTAGTTTATAATTCTTTTTCAATAAAACTTTGTAAGGGGGCGCCTGTGTGGCTCAGTTGATTGACGTCTGCCTTCGGCTCAGGTCACCATCGCAGAGTCCTGGGGTCAAGCCCCACATCGGGCTCCCTGCTCTGCGGGAAGCCTGCTTCTCCCTCTCTCACTCCCCCTGCTTGTGTTCCTTCTCTTGCTATATTTCTCTCTGTCAAATAAATAAATAAAATCCTTAAAAAAAATCTTGTAAGAGTTCTTTTTCCTTCTCCTGCCATATAATATTTCAATCAGCTTTCAAAAAATCCAATTGAGATTTTGTGACTTTTTTTCCAAATCACTAATACTAATTATCAAGTAGGATCTTTCATTCCCTAAAGCATTCCTAATCTGGGACTCTTGCAGAGACTTCAGAATAATGGAGGGCTGGAAACATTCCCAGGTCTTAGATTCACAGCTTATGGTCTTAAACTATTCAGAGGAGCAAAGCTGTTAGATCAATTTGTCTTGTAGAAATTCTGAGACAGTTGGCTCACTAATACTTTCTGATATGTTCAGCAGTCTACAGCTCTTTTGCTGAGTTGACAAGAGACGTGACTTCCCAGATGTTAAAACAGCTGTCATATTCACCCCTGAAGGATCACAGCAATTGCTAAAGTTTTTGTTTTTTTCCTTCTGGATGAAATTTGCAAAACGTTTGAAACTTTGCCCTGTGAGAACTGATCTCAGCATTCAATGTTGCTACAAAGCCTCTTAGACATTTGTGAGGTGCGGGTGTGTGGGACCAGCTGTGGAATGAGGGTAGAAAGGTCATAAATAAGCTTGGGATAGGATTTGTAGGGGAGACTTTATTTCTTGATGTGGAGGACTGAAGAGTATCTTCATTTCAAAATTCATTTAAAGGTCCAGTGTTTATTTATTTATTTTTTAAAGATTTTATTTATTTGACAGAGAGAAACACAGCCAGAGAGGGAACACAAGCAGCGGGAGGGAGAGAGGGAGAAGCAGGCTCCCCGCCGAGCAGGGAGCCCAATGTGGGACTCGATCCCGGGTCTCCGGGACCATGATCTGAGCTGAAGGCAGAGGCTTAACCACTGAGCCACCCAGGCTCCCCTAAAGGTCCAGTGTTTAAAGAAGGTGCACTGGGGCAGCTGGCTTGTTCAATTAATGGAGCATGTGATTCTTGACCTCAGGCTTGTGAGTTTGAGTCCCACATTGGGTGCAGAGTTTACTTAAAACAAAATCTTTAAAAGAGAGAAAGAAGGCCCACTGGAAAGAAACATGAAGTACCAGAAAGACACTAATGTGTATCTCGGGCTCAATATATCCCCAAATCCCTATGAATGTCTGAATATATAGTATCATGTTACAAGTTAAATATTCTTGATTAGGAATCTAAGTGCATTCAATTTTTTCTCACAGTATTTTTTATGATGACTTTTGTAATAAGAGAGGAAAACCAACTCAAAGATGGAAACTTCAGTCATTATATGTTATCTACATATATTTCATGTATCTGAATATATATGTTCACAAATCTTTGTGGAGAAACCAGCAATCATATTATCAAAATACCTTATTTTGCCAATAAAGAACTTAAATAAAAACATGAAATGTTATATAATTTGTCCAATATCACAGAACCAGTGGCCCAGTCTAAACCAGCATCTAGATATCCTAACTCATATCCAAGATATTTTCCATTATGTCCCGAGATAGTTGTATTTAAAGAAAAAAAAACCTTCAATCATATCATTCTGCAAATAAATTTCTGCTTTAATTAAGATGTATTTAACTGTACTTTATAAATTGCAATTCTAAATCTCATGTAACTTAGACTTTCTTCCTCTTATCTTAAGAAACTGAATAAGATTCACACATCAACTTATACTAATTAGGTACATTTGACATCCAAGGGAATAGAAGCTTTCAAGAAATAAACAAGAAAAATAATTCTACATATTTAAAACATACTCATAAATTCTTTTCAGAAAGAAAGATTCTTGTGCTAAACCAAAATGAACAAATTGCATAATAAAAGTTTGGGGACTCTTTACTCCAATTAATATTTTATCTTCAAATGCAGTTTTAGCCATTCCTGCCTTCTGCTCTCCTGAAATTAGGACAGGTTACTTACAGTAAATCACAAGCATAGCTCCTATAGCCCACACCTCTGTATGCACATGCACAAAGCAAGCATTAATTTGGATTGTTCAACATCCCCTCCAATGTTGAACAAAAACCACTATTTTCTTATAAAGATAAGAAGTGACATAAATTTACATCAGCAAGTTCTATCTACATAACAGAGAAAGGTTCTAATGTAAGGGGAGGTGACTGATAAAATCCCTACTGTTAGTAAGTGCTGTAATAATAACACTAGTAATACCAGTAATTGTGGCTACATTTTCCCTTTTACCCTAAATAGATAGAAGTTTTGACATTATCTACTTGCTATAGGGCTCCTGTGAAATGAAGCCGCTCAAGAGGATCCTTGACCTAAAGGGTGAAATATTTTATACTTTGTCACCCAATTATCCCGCCATGCACCAATTCATATCCTGACCCACAGGAAGTCATCCATAGACAGGACATTAGCTTATGAAATCTCCTGGGATAGGAACTCCACTCAAAACGGCATTCAGGATTGCAGATTGAGTATTTATCCCAATCAGAAGCTGCATCTTAGGGCATCTAAAGTCAGGATGACATAGGTGCACACAGGTGCATGGTGCAGTATCTGGAGCAGAATGAACACTAATAAACAAAACTAGTACTCTGAGTTGCTATAGAAGCAGTCCAGGTAGCACCAGGGGAGAAGACAAACTGGGTGATGAGACTACCGTTAGAACTTCTTGTGGGTTATAGGGATGTTCTGGATGAAAGCTATTTTTCTGCAAGTTATCACTGATGAATTACTGGGTTCCCTTCCTGAGCTTCTGGACTTTCTTTTTCCTTGAACTAATTCCCTCCCCCTCAACAGTCTCTGTCCTCACCACCTGATAGAGCATAACTCTGTAGAAACAGCTCCCAGTCAGGTGTCTTGATTACGTTATCATATGTCAGAGAAGACATTTAATATGCTTGGGAAGAGGAAATATTATTACATTGTCAACTTTCTGTCCCTTAGCCCTGTTTAGTGAACATGTTAATAGATAGAAGTAAATGGCTTTCTCATCAAAATGTCTTAATAGTCACAAGTATACCTTATGTAAGGAGTATCACTTCATGTCCCTGCCACTCTTCCAGTTTGTCTTAATTGCCAAGGGATATTCTGAGAGAACACTCATGACATAAAAAAGATGAAAACTCAAGACTTTACAAACTGACGGGTCCTTTAAGGATATACATAAAAATGGCTGCTGCACAGTTTCTTTTCTTTTTTTTTTCACTATTTGTGGACAAAGCTAAAAGCAATAATTAATTATGGTCAATACATTATCATAGGCCAATAGTTCCTGTAATTGAGAAAAGCAGCCACAATACCATTTAAAGGTAGTACTGTATTATAAAATATATCCAAACTCCTAAATGTCATAACAGCATCAGATAAGGGCACCAAATTATACTTCTTACATAAGGTAATCCATAAATCTGGATATGACACTTACAAAGAAGAGGTTTCAAGTACAGGTTCTAAGGAAAAAAGCTAGGACAGACTTAATTGAGGGATTTAACCTTGTGAAGGTCACACACTAAAATGGTTTCTATGTGTGTGTTCACTCGCTCTCTCTCTCTCTCTCTCTCTCTCTCTCTCTCTCTCTCTCTCTGATTTTACAAAACCACAGACTAAAGATTACTTTGTCAAATTAAAGGTCTAACATTCAGAGAAGTGCACTGAAGAGTTTCTGTAAGCTGTACGTACTTCAGAGTTAGTTTTGGGAGATGACCTTGGGGATATGGTAGATATTCAGTATTTCCTGATTTGCAATGCTTAATTTTAGAACCTGGAGGGACTTTAGATAATTATCATTTATCAAGCACAGAAGATGAGCTAGGCATTTTATTTAGATTATTTCATTTTATCCTCACATCAACCCCCAACCCCCAAGGACTGTTATTATTTCTATTTTAAGGATAAGATACAAGAGCTCTGGAGAGGTCAAGTGATTTACGCAAGAAAAGATCTGTGGCTGGTAGAACTGAACTCCCCTCCGAGGCTGTGAAGTCTGCACTTTTAGCTTTTGTCTTTGGGTATCACTTAGTCTAACCCCTATTATTTCCACCAGGAAAAGAAAAAAAAAAATTTTTTTCAAAACTGAGATTTTTTGAAACATTACATAATTGGCTACGGTCATATGACAATTTCATAATAGAATTGGACTGGAAATTAGTCTCCATGCTATTAGTTCAGAACACTGTCCTTCCAGTCCCTCGATGTTAGGGCTTTAGTTTAAGGGCAGTGGTGCTGGCTGACAGGTCATGTGGCATTAATCTGCACCTGCCAGGTGATCTTAGACAAGTCAATTCATCTTTTGGTGTTCCACGTGCTCCATGTTTAATATGCTATCAACCAACACTCTTCGTGTTTCTGAAATGTGATGCTTCTGTGTCTGTGGCCTATGACGCTGTTGTCCATCTATGCAGCAAATACCTCAGTGACAATCTCAACTTTTGATCAACAAGATCGGTAGAGTATGATTTCTAGGACCGTAGGGTCTAAGGAACCCAAAACCTAGGTTCCAAATCCAGCACTATTTCCTAATTATAAGAACTTGGGGAATTTCCTTAACAGTTTTGAATATCAGATTTCTCATTTGTAAAGTGAAATCTAAAATCGTGCCTACCTTAGACGGTGGTAAGGATTAAATGGGATGTCTCACATAAATTCAGAAAAACTGCCACTCAACAAATGGCATGTTGTTATGGGAGGATGTTGAGACAAGGATGATGACATTGGGATGTGTTGTCCTATAGTCAGTTTTTATGCTGTTAATTGCAACATAAATTTCTTCCCAGTGTGGAGATAATCTAGATAGTAATGTTCCTCAAAGACTTAAATAGAAAAAAGAAATATAGATGGAGATGAGTGATTGCAATTGTAATTAAAACTGATAAAGCCAGAGGGCCTGGGTGGCCCAGCAGGTTAAAGCCTCTGCCTTCAGCTCAGGTCATGATCTCAGGGTCCTGGGCTCGGGCAACATCAGGCTCGCTGCTCGGCAGGGAGCCTGCTTCCTCCTCTCTTTCTCTGCCTGCCTCTCTGCCTACTTGTGATCTTTCTCCGTTAAATCAATCAATCAATCAATCAATCAATCTCTAAAAAAAAAAAAAAAAAAAAATAGGACTAATATGACTAGGTTCTTTCTTTCCCCAAACCCTCCCTCCCCCCATATCCTCTCTCCTCTACCTTCCTCCCTTCTTTTTCCTGATTTAAATGGATGATTTCCCTAGCAAGACAATAATAAAGAACTTACAAAGATGTAAAATTACATATAGGATATGTAAAATTATTAAAAATATGTGAATTATATATACACTTGTGAATGCATATATATATATATATATATATATATATATATATATATATATATATATGTTTTTGTGTAAAAATTCTCCCAAATGTTAACATATCTGGACTGTGGAATTATTGGTGATTTGAACTTTTTCTTTATAAGTTCCTGCCTTTCACAAATAAGTGCACTACTTCTAGTTTAAGAGGGAGACTTTAAGTCAATAAAAGTCATAACAGAAAGACCATAAGGAATCAAAGTGTCTTTATGGGGGTGCCTAGGTGACTCAGTCCTTAAGTGCCTGCCTTCGGCTCAGGTCATGATCCCGGAGTCCCAGGACTGGGCCCCGCATCAGGCTCCCTGCTTGGTGGGAAGCCTGCTTCTCCTTCTCTCACTCCCCCTGCTTGTGTTCCCTCTCTAGCTGCGTTTCTCTCTGTCAAATAAATAAATAAAATCTTTAAAAATAATAAATAGGTAGAGAAATAAATAATAAATAAATAACAACAACAAAGTGTCTTAATGGCCATTTCTAGGTGACAGGATTAAAGGTGGTGTTTATTTTACCCTTTATCAGCAACAGTTTTCTAAATTTTCTAATTGAGCATGCATCTTTTTAAAATTATTTTAAAGTGTTAAAACCATATGTAAATACTCTATAATAGTACGGTAGATTTCTACCAGTATTCAGCCACTTGATCTATGGGCTTAAACAGCTCTGCCTGAGACAGAGGGACATCCTCACACTCAGGTCTCCAATTGTTTGACAGTGAGCAAGTTATCAATGCCCCCCTCCCCTTCTTGGATGATAAAAGATAAACACCCTTTCATAGTGACCATAAGGCTTAACCGGGAAATATACATGGAGTGCCTGTACCAATACCTGTCAGTTAAGCAACCCCAAAACACCGCCACTGCCCCTGACTCTGCATGCCCTTTGACCTGCTGTGTAAAGAAAGAAGACAGAGACCTCCTGGCAAACAAATCGCTGCAGAATTCAACCTTCCCTGGAGTCTCCAGTACATCTCTGCACTCCCATCCCACTGTAATCTGTTAAAGAGTTCTGTAAAAGATCATAACCACTACGATGACACCACATAATCGAAGAATTACTGTGTAATTTAACAAAGCTGGTGTAAATGTCTTCAAAAGGAACAAACAGAGAATTGAATTATGATCCTAGAGCAAAGAATTGTTTACCACAGTGCTTGTTTTCAGGCTTAAATGAAGGACAATTTGTCTACACAGAGTGGTCTCAATGCACAGTTGTTCTCATCAGCATTGGTGCCCTCCTCCAATGATGTGGCTTTGAAAGGAATTGCTTTGGGTAAAAAACATCACTTCAATCTACTAGACATTTAAAGCTCACACTGTTCTTTCAGAGTCTCTACCACAGGAATTCTACCACTTCTTGTTTACTAACAAACCAAAACAGCAGAATAAATGTAGAGGAAACCTGGATCTAGCTTCTGAGTGGAAGGAAATCCTGAGATTTGGGGAGTGTCATCTCACACATATGCACGTGTCTATCTGATCTGAGAAGATGCAAGTTCTACCACAACCTCCTTGTTAGAAAGGATACGGCGACTAAATCAGGGACTGCAGTAACTATTTGGCTGGGGCCAAAGGCAAAGCAGACATTTTCCCTATGGCTTGTTATCACGGGGTGTATGAGAAGTCCTGGCACAGAGGAGGCATTTGATGTATATTTGGATACATGGGAAAATACACAAATAATTAATAGTAGCTTCTCATTTGCATTTTAGTTTCTTGAATAGTGAGCATCAAGTATTACTAACCATCTGCTTTATGTAATGTTCTCTTTTTTAATATTTTATTTATTTATTTGACAGAGAGAGAGCACAGGTAGGCAGAGAGGCAGGCACAGAGAGAGGAGGAAGCAGGCTCCTTGCTGAGCAGAGAGCCCGATGCGGGCCTTGATTCCAGGACCCTGAGATCATGACCTGAGCCAAAGGCAGAGGCTCAACCCTCTGAGCCACCCAGGCGCCCTGAGCTTGGTATTCTTAAATCTGTAGTTTCTATTTGAGTGGTCGTAAATCTGAGTACGTGGGGTACTGCAGAGAAGGGAAATACAAAACCCAATCATAATGAAAAAATCAGAATTAAAGAATTATTTTCAGGAACAATGTATTAAAAGCTACAATATATTGCTTATTATAGATCAAGTATTTTAGTATTTTATTATTTTCTTTAGTCTTCCCACACAGTTGTCTCCCATTTATGGCTCGTGTTTCCCTTCTGCAGCTGATAGAACCACTTTGTTGTTGCTACACAACGACACTGTTATCTAGTGGCTTGCAACTATCACCTTTTTATTATTTGTTTTACATTCTATCATTTATGGGAACGGCTTTTTGCGGCTTTATGATATCCAGGATCTCTTCTGAGAAGGTTCAAAAGCTGGGTGATTCGAGAATTGGAAGACAGATGATGTGAGGTGTTCTTCATTCTCGGCTCCACAATGACTTACAAACCAAGGGTGGGCTAAGGGACTTGTCTTCCTCAGAGCATGTCCCCTGGGTGTTGGCAGACTCCTCGCCTGGTGGCTCAGGGCTCCAAGAGCAGGTGTTCCAGACACCAAGGCAGAAGCTGCATCATCATTCGTGACTGAGCTTCGTAAGCCATACAGAGCCATTGTTTTTGGTGGAAGATTCATTCACAAGCCACCCAGACTCAAAGGATGGTACAGAGTCCCAACTACTTAATGGGAGGAGGTCAAAGAATTCAGGAGCTATGAGACTTAAAGGAGTTAAGGAATATGACGAGTTTCAGACCTGGCGTTGGAACCTAGTTCTTTTGAATTCAACGCATAGGTCATTAGTCTCTTACTCAGATGGTAAACTAATGTTTCCATGGAGTACCTTTTTGGGGATCAGTTTCAACAATAAATAGAAAAAGTGGGGGGCAATGTTATAATCAACTTAATTTATCATTCAAGAGGGTTCCATTTAAAAGGTAAAATATTCCCCTACAAACTTTCTCTTATTATTTACATCTCCCAACAAATGCTTAAAGGAAAAAAAACAAGCAATAATGGCATATTATAGCCCAGTGTGCCTGAGTTATAACAAATATCAAGTTAATGAAGTCTGAACTAATCAAGTTTAATGCAACAATAATTGTGTAGTCCCAGTGAGAGAAAGGAATTGGTAATTCAGGCTTTATTATAAGGTTTTAGAAGAATATACTGGGCTTTCAAGGTACTTACTAAGTGACTGAGCATGTGCACATGCAAACCTCTCAATCCAGGGTTTGTCAGGAAAACAACATGTCAGAGTCTGGAACACTTTCGCTGATGAATGGCATACACTACAGCTCTAATTAATATCAGAATCAACTCCTAGACTTGTGAATTATTGCAATTGCTTGAGAGATCCAGCCCAAGGTAGGCAAATTTGTTTTATAAAGGATGGGTAGTAAATAGTTATCACTTCATGGGACATCTAATTTCTGTTGCAACTACATAACTCACCTGTCATCACCAAAAGCTGCCACCAATAGTACATAAACAAATAGGCATGTATGCATCCAGTAATACTTTATTTACAAAGACTTGCAACAAGCCAGATTTGGCACTTGGGCTATAATCTTCTGATTCTTGTCCAAATATTTCATTTTACAGGTAAGAAGACTGATGCCTAAAGAGCCCAGTTTACTTTACCATGTGAACCTAAAAACAATGGATGAAACAGTAGAGATGTAGAAATATATCCAATAATAAAAACACATATGCTTGGGGGCGCCTGGGTGGCTCAGTTGGTTAAGCGACTTCCTTTGGCTCAGGCCATGATCCTGGAGACCTGGGATCAAGTCCCACATCGGGCTCCCTGCTCGGCGGGAAGCCTGCTTCTCCTTCTCTCACTCCCCCTGCTTATGTTCCCTCTCTGGCTGCGTTTCTCTCTGTCAAATAAATAAAATTTTTGGAAAAAAATTTTAAAAAAACACATATGCTTGATTTCCTAAGTTCTAAACTATTGTCTGATTTTCATCATCATCAGTGAATATTTATTGAACATCTCCCTGAGCGCAGAGTTCTCTACCTTGCATTTGATTTGTTAAGTGTCCCTTTAGGTAGGTCACATTCACCATTACTGGGTTTTTTTCCCCTCTTTTCTTGCTAAAAATAGTCAAAACGCCTCCAAATTTCATCGGTTTTCAGTATACAAGTATAAATGTGTTTACTTTTCTTTTATTGAAGCTTCTAACATTCTTTGCATCTCTTTGGCTATACTTTATTAGAAGACTCAGACAACAAATGATAATGTCCTGTTAATGATGCCATATCTCCTAGCTAATAGCAGTTCATATTTTTCTACTAATACCAAGCATCAAGTATCTCTCTCTGAGTACCTACAAGATAGAGGTGTTGTGCCGACCAGGGAAAAACCATCTGTTTCACTGCTCTGGCCCATGTCTGTTCTCCTAAGAATCTAACATCGAAAAACACAACAATCTTCCAGGTGCATGGAGATGTTCCACTCAAGTAAATCTGACAGAGGATAAAACGTAGTTTTGCTCTTCAGTGATTAAATGCATCAAGTAATAAAGAAATATTTCTATCCCAGCTAATGTGTGAAAAAAAGAAATAAAAGAATGAAAATATAAAAGAATGTGATAAAGACAATCTACAGATGACCAACAGTCACATGAAAATATGCTCAACATCACTCATCATCAGGGAAACGCAAATCAAAACCACCATGAGATATCACCTCACACCTGTCAGAATGGCTAAAATCAAAAATGGAAGAAAAAACAAGTGTTGGTGAGAATGTGAAGAAAACAAGACCCTCATGCACTGTTTGTGGGAACGCAAAATGGTGCAGCCACTGTGGAAAACAACATGGAAATTCTTCAAAAAATTAAAAAGAGAGGGGTGCCTGGGTGGCTCAGTTGGTTAAGCAACTGCCTTCGGCTCAGGTCATGATCCCGGAGACCCGGGATCGAGTTCCACATCGGGCTCCCTGCTCGGCGGGAGGCCTGCTTCTCCCTCTCTCACTCCCCCTTCTTGTGTTCCCCCTCTGGTTGTGTTTCTCTCTGTCAAATAAATAAAAATCTTTAAAAAAAATTAAAAAGAGAATTGCCATATGATCCAATAATTTCACTACTGGGTATTTACACAAAGACAACAAAAACACTAATTTGAAAAGACACAGGTACTCCTGTGTTTATTGCAAAACTACCCACAATAGCCAAGATATGGAAACAACCTAAATGTCCATTGAAAGACGAAGGTGTGTTAGAGAGATATTATGGAATATTATTTAGTCATAAAAAAGAATGAAATCCTACCATTTACAATATGGATGGCTCTAGAGTGTATAATGCTAAGTGAAGTCAGTCAGAGAAAAACAAATACCACATGATTTCACTCACTTGTGGAATTTAAGAAACAAAACAAATGAACAAAGAAAAAAGTTACAAACAAAAATAGATTCTTAAAGATGTATTTACTTATTTGAGATAGAGAGAGGATGTGCAAGTGGGGAAAGGGGCAGAAGGAGAGAGAGAATCCACAGGCAGACTCCTCACTCAGTACAGAGACTTGACATGGGGCTCGATCCCAAGACCCTGAGATCATGACTTGAGGCAAAACCAGGAGTTCTCTGTATAACCAACTGAGCCACCTAGGTGGTCCCCCCAAAAAACCAGATTCTTAAAGATGGAGAAAAAAGTGGTGGTGGCAGAGGGGATGTAGGTAGGGGGATGGATGAAGTAAATGAAGGGGATTAAAAGTACACTTATGGTGATGAGCACTGAGTAATATACAGAATTGTTGAATCATATTATATACCTGAAACTAACATAATATTATATGCTAATTATTCTTTTTTTAAAATATTTTATTTATTTATCTGACACAGAGAGAGAGCAAGAGAGGAAAAACAAGCAAGAGGAGTGGGAGAGAGAGAAGCAGGCTTCCCATTGAGCAGGGAGCCCAATGTGGGGCTCAATCCCAGGACCCCAGGATCATGACCTGAGCCGAAGGCAGATGCTTAACTGAGACACCCAGGTGCCCTGCTAATTATTCTTGGATAAATAAAACCATGTGACAATTTATAGTAAACCACCTTTTCCATATTTGGGGGTATATTGCCCTTCTTAAAGTCAGACCAGGATGCATAGAGAAAAACTCTGTCTTGAAGATACAATCAAATAAATAGCTGAACTGTGTTTTATAGTCTTTGGGGACAAAGAGGATTTGTGCATCAGCAGATTAACTGCTAGTATTTCTGATAACCTATTTACGCTCCATCTATTTAACAGAGGAAATGACCAAAGGGTTAATTTGGCATTCAAAGTACCCAGCATGCTTATTTCAGTCTTTCTTTTTGGCCCTATTATCTGGAATTTTTTCTCTACCAAGTCTATATATACCATAAACTTTCCCCAAGCTGCTTTTTATGCTTGGTTGCACTATTTCTCTTGCCTGCAATTCTCTTCCTCCTTGTCCAATACCCCTTAAACTTTTACCCTTCTTGGAGGATCATCCAAATGTCTGTTTCATCATGGGATCTTCCTTGATCTACCCAGCTAATGAGATGCATCCAGCTAACTTCTTCCATATTTAAAATCTTATTAATACTACCTTTGTTATAACATTTAACCATATGCTATTTTGTATTGTCTTTGCTTATACAGATATTTCAAGGTTTTGGTTTTATGTATCCCTGTACCTTATTCAAACACAAACGTGTTTTCCCCCTTGTGTAGGTAACTAAGAATAGTTTAAGGATAAAAGGATAGTTGGATAAATACATTTCAAGTTTTGCCTCGCGTTATTCTTCTTCATAATGACACTGAGAACACCTTGATACAGCCTATATGCTATGGTACATGTTAGAAAGATGTGTGAAGTTTAATTTATATATTTTTAAATGCCTAAACATACTCTACCATTTGAGGCCACATTAAGACCATCTCTCTTGGGGCACCTGGATGGCTCAGTAGGTTAAAGATCTGACGCTTGGTTTCAGCTTAGGTCAAGGTCTCTGGGTTGTAAGATCAAGCCCTGCATCAGGCTCCAAGCTCAGTGGAGAGTCTGCTTAGGATTCTCTCTCCCCCCTCTTCACCCCCCTCAAATAAATAGAATATTTTAAATAAGAAAAGACCAACTCTCTCAGAGAATGAGTCATGTCCTGAGGCACTTAAAGAGTAAAAAAACTTTAAAGATCCCAAAAGTAATTTTTTTCCAAAACTAATTTAACCCTAGAACATATTTTATATTCTGTAGAAATGTACTGTTATGACTAATGACTAAAAACAATTAAACTTTGATGACTTTTATCTCTTTCTTTCATACAACATATCATCTCATTTACTCCTTTTTCTTTTATATATATATATATATATATACACACATATATATATTCTACTTTATAATCAAATTCCTCAAGAAATTGACAAATTTACAGTAATAAGTAACACTGTTTTATTATTTGGGAACAGTGTTCTGAAAATTAGATATTTAACATTGGATCTAATAGAACTCATGCAATTTGATTAACTATAACAAAATACTGTCTACACTGGCTGGGTTTTGAGTAGATTTCAGCGGCCATGTCACCACATAATATTTCCTCCGTGCCCTTGATGGAAGTGAGCCCATGTCCTCATCAGCTTAGGGTATTCTTAAATATCAGAAGGAGATTTAATTTTAATGCTCACAATTTGTAAGTTATTCTGAATCTACCTCTTCTCAAGGAAGTTTAGAGTAAGAGTTTTGTTATTTAGTATTAATCGAGAGTTAAGTGAGACTGTCAGAGATAACCACACAATTCAAAATTCACCTAATATGAAACATTAAAATACAAAATAATTTTTTCTATTTTAAAAATAATTCTAAATGCTATGGGATTTATTACATAAGAAGCATGTGTTTACTTTTATATGACTAAAAGGATATCTCTAATAAAAATCATCTTAAAAAAAAATCATGGGTCTTTCATGTTGAAGGTAACTGGAAAAGTGCAAAATAGTAAGAGAAAAAAGTGCAAGGATCCTGGGAAATAGAATTCTTGCTAAAGTAGCTTTGATTCTGTAGCTTTATCTGAATGATGTACAGGATATTAGCTGAGCAGTGAGATGGAAAATACTCTTTGTTTGGGACTGAACAGTTGATGGTAAGAGACCCTTTTCCTGACTGCCTTCCAGAATAGACCATTTCTGTGTAGGCACTCTCCCCCACAGCTCTGCTTTGTTCTTTGCAAAACCCTATTTATGACCCTATCTTATCCCCAAGGATGATGGAATTCTAGGACAATGATACCCAAAATAGTAAACTGTCAGGTCAGGTGAGGTGTTAGAGCCCCTCCAAAAATAATGGCCTGGGTCAAATAGCGTCTCAAGAAGTCAAGCTAAAAACAAACCAAAACAAAAAGTAGAAAATGAAGCCATTATCATATTGAGGGATAATCAAAGGATGCCTTAAGACATCCCTGAGAGTCCTCCTATGTCAAAGCTATGAGTGAACCAAAGCCATAAACAACAGCATAAAGGGGAAAAAATCAACAGTATACAGAAAGGGAATGCTATCAGAAAAGGAAAGGACTCAGACATTTCAGTGGTCCCAATGTGACTGAGTTTCTTTCCCTCCTGTTGGTGTGGCTTGTCAGTTGCCTCATGCAGAATTCAGATTCTATAGTGAATGCATACAATAGACATTGACGATAGTCCTCATTTCCCTCGAAAATCCTTAGGGAAAAATGCCACTACAGACAGTAAAATATCTCTTTTTTTCTTCTTTTTCTTCTAGCTTTGGAGCAGATCATGGTTTCTTTCATTGAGTACCAGATGAAGTGACTGTCTTGCTTTCAGAAGAAATTTTATGTGGAAAAATACACTTCTTTAAACATTATAATCTCCCCAGGGTTTTATGTGATGTTCTTACTGTGAGACAGAAGGACCAAGGAGATAGAAGATTCCCATCTTCCAGCTCATGCTTACTCCTGGGTACATATTTATTAAATAGAAGAGTCACAGGAATGCCCACACACATTTTAAACGTTCCACTTTCTCTCCTCTTTCAGAAAAGCAAGTACAGTGGAAGTTGTACGAATTAACAATGCCTACCCAAGATGTACCCTGGGTTATTGTACATGTGTAGCTTCCTAAATAATCATGGTGCTTTAAGTAAAATGAGAACGCCCCAGTCCCTTGCAACCAAAAGAATATAATAGAATGGGAAAATCATGTGTTTTTATCACTTTATCTTCTTAAAGAAAAATAGACAAATATCTAAGATTAGCCCTGTTCTGAAATCATCAAGGAGAATCGGAAAGCATGTAGCCTAAAAAAAAGAAAATGCTATACTTCTGAGCTGAAAAATCAATAAGCTAGCTCGTGGTTTTATTAAAAATAAGCCCTTCTTTCTAAGATGGATTTTCCCATTAATGGACAGTCACCTCTCTTCTGTTTCACTTAGCATATTCTGCCGGACACACCAGGGGCTCCCTGATCACCATCCTTTTAGCCCAACTCGTATTCCACCCACTGCTGAAGCAACCAGCCTCCTGCAGTTGTAACTGCAAAGCATCTCACCCAGGGGCGCCACCACTCACTCTGGCCTCCTGCCCTATTGCCTCTCTGGCTTTGCAATGCTGATATTATTGGATAGCTTTGGAAAGCAACCAGCACTCACCCACATGCAGACTAGAAGGGAAAAGGAGTTAACATCCCAGTTGGGTGGAGTGGATTAAAGTACCCAAAGATAAACTCCCCTTTCTTCTGTTCCTCTGATGAGTAATCCTGAGGCACATTCAATGTGTTCCTTAGTCTACATCTGTACAAAAGCTTCCCCTTTTCCCCCCCTGTTCCCTCCCTCCTGCCTTCCATTTCTGTTTCCTGAGATCACTTCCCAAAATAAACTACCAGCATGCAAAGCTCTTGGTGAAGCTTTGTTATTTAAGAGTCCTCAAATTAAGACATACTCTAAAGTCTGAGAGCAGACCATGAAGACAACTACTATTTACTGAGGATATACTATGTATGGGATGTGCAGCATGTGTTATCTCATTTAATCTTTAGCCCAGTCTTTTTGGTTGGGTATTATGACCCCCTTGTTTCCCATGAGATAGCTGAGATTGTCAAAGGTAATGGGATTTATGGAGGTCCCCCAGCTAACTGAGATAAAATAAGAACTTCAAATTCTGATTTCTGATTCCAAACTCACCTTTTTCCACCATCTAACAGAGTCTCCCTGTTACATAAATGAGCCAAGGTCGATTTCCATATATTGGCCCCTCCGTGGTTAATTCTTCATAGGGGACTGAGACCCAATAGCTCAAAAGCCTACTGGCACCAAATTCCTTCTTTTAACACATTGTTGTTTCCAACAAAACCCAAGTAAGCAGATTTTTAGCCATTTAGAGCCTACTTACTTTGCATACCCATGAAACTCTGCCCAACATATGCTAGCTATGGATCAGTCCTGGGGCTGTGCATACCTCAAGGTGCCGGCACATTTTGCCTCTCTCTGACCCAGAGACCTCCCATCACAGTGCTGCTGAGCAACATCACCCATCGCCAGATAGATATTACGTTTACTCTCTGATCCCCCTCTCCCTGGGAGTTGCTTGCCTTGTTTTCCTTCTGAGTGCTGTTCCCCCTGATCTCTGTGTGGTCTCACACTGTAAGGGATTTCTCCACCTGCAAACCTGTCAGAGGGTTGCCAAAATGAACCTCATGTGTGCTCCTGCCACCTAGTGGCCATATCTTTTCTCGATCATTTCCTAAATCCCTCAATGCCTTATATTCAGCTCTCTAGCTTTACTATCCTTCCAGTCCCAGTCCCTCTGGCTGGTATGATAAAAGTTCCCTTTAAAGGTCTAGAGAGAAATTGTGGACTGCTAAAAAGCACAACTTATTTGGGAGAAAAAGGAATGAATTTATAAAATGTATTACCATAAAAGCTGACCCACGTTGAAAATACAGATTTATGCCAAGAAAATGAAAAGATGACAAGACCATACTGGCTTATTAGGACTGATTGCCATGTGCCCTTAATCTCTAACACAAGAGTTAAGGAAGGCAGAAAGCTGAAAAGAGGGGCTTTTTATTATATAGTTATTCTCCATATAAATATCTAGTACAATTCTTAGTAACAATACCTAATAGATCTAATTGAGAGGAAACCAATGATTTTTCACAGCCTAGTCTTCAATAGTGGAAAAATACTATGATTCTGTGGCTGAAAAGCACATGAGGCAGGACCACGAGGACAATTTTAAGATTTCTGGGGTCCACTTTAGGCCCAAATCTAAAATACTTGATTCTATTCTATATATTATGCTATTCTACATGAACTAATGTTCATAGGGCTTATTTGCTATCCAAGATTCGATCCACCTGATTCGAGGCCATGAGCTGGACCAATTTAAGACCTTCAATACTTTTATTACCATCAAAATTTCCAAAATGTTCCAGATTGTTACACAATGTTACAACCTGCCTCGAGTCAATAATCTTCAAATTACTTATCACAAATAAGAATGATTAGTGTGTGGATTTAGAATAAGGGAACAATTGGGAGTACATTTTAATTTTCACAATGAATTGGGTTATGACTAGAATCTAGCAGAGGGGCCAGGGATGCTAAAAATCTTGGAATACATGACTATTCCATCCAATAAAGAACTATTCTACATCCAGCATGATTTTATAATACAACTTATTTGCAAAAGACTTTATTCTTCCTCATTTCTCCACTTCAAGATTTTACAATTTCTCCTGGCTTATTTTCCCTATTTCACATGAGCATTATCTTTCCTTCTTGTACTATACTCAAATCTAATTGACTAATACTTCATCTGATATCAGTTTTTATTCTAGTATCTACTCATATAGCTTTATTTTAAATTCTGGAATGAATGCCTTATATGGAAAAGCTTCTGATCTTTTACATCTAAATTAGTTAATTATAAGTGGTGCTACTACTAGAATTATAATCTAGTATGATCATGCACAAGTACTTATATATGTAAATTTATATTTTTCTCTTTTTTCTCTTTCATCTTATTTCTTCTTCATAGTATAGGGTTTTATATTGTTTTATTATGTGTTTAAGTAGGTTATATTATTTATGGGTATCATTTTGTGGCAGTAAATAGGACATAAAAACACTTATAACAGAAAAGGCAGTTAGGTCTGATAGGTTTGAAAACCACTTTTAGAATCTATTAGAAAAAGGCCATCTCACCTCTTACTGGCTGTTGGCTTTGTGTCCAAATATTTGTTTTATTGTTTTGTTTTGTTGTGCGTTCCAAATATTTGGTTAGATCTCTTATCTTAGATTCTTGTATGTAAAAAGGGAATCATGATACCAGCCTCGTTGTAATAAGTTTAGGCTAAAATGAAAAAATACTTGGAATAATTCGTGGACCATAAAGACAGTCCTTCCCACACTATAGTTTCAAATTCTATGTTAAAAAATAGATGTTCACTCCAAAATAAGAACACAAATCTTGAGTGTTTTAAACATTTTTAAACACAAGTGTTTAAAATACTCAAGAGATCTAGGGTGCCTGGGTGGCTCAGTGGGTTAAAGCCTCTCTGCCTTCAGCTTAGGTCATGATCACAGGGTCCTGGGATCAAGGCCCGCATCAAGCTCTCTGCTCGGCAGGGAGTCTGCTTCCTCCTCCCTCTCTGCCTACTTGTGATCTCTCTCTCTGTCAAATAAATAAAAATCTTAAAAAAAATAAGAATTAGAATACTCAAGAGATCTAAACATATATCTTGCCAAAGAAGATACACAAATGGAAAATAAGCATAAGAGCAGATGCTCAACATCACTTGTCATTAGGGAAATCAAATTAAAATAATGAGATATCACTGTAGACCTATTAGGATGGCTCACGTCAAAAACAAAACAAAATGAAACAAAACTGACAACACGCAGAGCAATGGGAACTTTTCCCTTCTTGTTGGTGGGAATACAAAATGGTACCTCCACTTTGAAAAACAGCTTGGCAGGCTGTTTCTTAAAAGCTAAATATGGTCTTAACCTTATAATCCAGCAAATGTACTTCTAGTTATTTACCTAATTTGAACTGTTCCACATAAATAGCTTCATGATTTGAATATTTACAGCAGCTTAATTCAAAATCATCCAAAAGTGGAAGCGACCACAAGATGTCCTTTCATAGATGAATGGCTGAAAGATTGCAATACATCCACACAATGGAATGTTATTAAATAGATAGATCTCTCAAGCCACCAAACACATGGATGGCATTCAAAACATACTGCTAAGTAGACGAAGCTCGTCTGAAGGGACTACATTGCTTGATTTCATTTAGGTGACATTCTAGAAAAGGGAAAACTATAGAGACAATAAGCGGGTCAGTAGTTGACAGATGTTAGGTAGGAGACATTTGAAGAAGCGATGTACAGGTAGTTTTTGAGGAGGTGAAACTATTCTGGATAATACTGTAATGGTGGTATATGACATTTGACACCAAGATCTACAGAGCTTTACAACACAAAGAGTGAAATTTAATTTATGCAAGTTAAAAAATCATTTAAGAGGTCAGGGGGATCTGAGTGCAGAATGCAGAATATGAAGAAAGCTAACTGTATTCAAAGTATATGAAACAATCTAATTAAAGAGGATGGAAGAAAAGGTGTTGACATAATTAGAAGGAGTAGATCCTGTAAGACTAAAGGCCAAAGGAAGAAGAGCTGTACTCCAGTTGAAGATGTTTCCCATGGGGATATGGGCCAACAATTCTGAAACCACTCTACCGGATGTTGATGGCTTGAATCGTGTTCCCCCAAAGAAGCTATGTTGATGTCCTAAACCCCAGTACCTTTGGATGTGACTTTATGTAGAAACAGCCAGTGTACCTACAAGAAGAGATGAAACACAGAGATACAGACAGAGGGAAAATAGTCACATGAACCCAGAAGCTCAGATTGGAGTTATTCTGTCTCAGATCAAGGAATACCTAAGATTATTAGAAGCTGGAGAGACAGGCACCTGGGCGGCTCAGTGGGTTAAAGCCTCTGTCTTCAGCTCAGACCATAATCTCAGGGTCCTGGGATCCAGGCCCACATCAGAGTCTCTGTTCTGTGGGGAGCTTGCTTCCTCCTCTCTCTCTCTCTGCCTGCCTCTCTGCCTACCTGTGATATATCTCTCTGTCAGATAAATAAATAAAATCTTAAAAAAAAAAAAAAAAAAAAAAAAAAAAAAAAAAAAAAAAAAAAAAAAAAAAAAAAAAAAAAAAAAAAAAAAAAAAAAGGAGCTGGAGAGACAAGAAAGGATCCTCTCCTAGAGACTTTGAAGGAAGTATGGTCTTGTCAACACTTGTATTTCAAAATTGTAGCAACAAAGTAGAAACTGATTACAATACCAATGTGTAAAATTAATATCCATAAGGACATATTAATATAAATAAATACATGGGGGAAACAACAGAGAGAAATGACAAATCTCCCATACAAAAGAACTCTAAGTAATTTATCTGGATAGTTATCCAAATTTGTATAATTTGTTCAAATAATGTATCCATTCTTAAAGAGGTGTGGCCTAACTTCCCACTCTATAAGTGTGGGCTGTCCTAGTGACATTAAAGAAACCCTTAGGGAATCTGGAAAAAAAAGGATAGAATAGTAATGTTTAAATACCAATTAATAGTGAATACAACTTAGTATTGTAAAATGTTAATAATAGGAGAATCTTGGTATGGGGCATACTGGAAATCTATTACCTATTATTGTAAAATAAAAAGTATACTACAAGAGTAAACCAGATATTTAAGTCTGAGTCTAAATCTTGTTCCAGCACTTCTTTATATGTGATGGGCAAGAGTTTAGTTTCTTATCTTTAAAATGTGGATGATCCCTAGTCTAGAAGACAGTGGTGAGGATTAATAACATACATGAAGGGTCTACCTGCTAAATTCTAAAATAATGCCCTGACGAATTCTGGAACTTTTAAATGTTGTTTTTCTTCTGTCTTTGTAAATATATTTTCAGACTAGAGAAGTCAATTAATTAGTAGGAATGGGGGATAATATAAAAAATAGTTAATTATAGGAGGTGCCTAGGTGCCTCAGTTGATTAGACATATGCCTTTGGTTCAGGTCATGACCTCAGGGTCCTGGGATTGAGCCTCACATTGGGCTCCCTGCTCAGCAGGGAGTCTGCTTCTCCCACTCCCTCTGGGCGCGCTCTCTCTTTTCCTTGCTCGTCTCTTTCTCAAATAAATAAACACCTTAAAAAAAAAAAAAAACAGTTAATTGTGATTTTAAAACTGGGCTTCCCAAACTGTGTTTCACTTTGATGTGAATTTGGCCAAATATGAATTTCCTGGTTTAAGTGGGAGGTTGATTGGAAGCTGAATTCCTCTTGGGTGAAGTACAAGGTCAAGCTGTCTCTAATCTTGGCTACTGGCTGCCCTTTGTCAATGTTTGTGGCTTAAAAAAGATGATATCATGTGGCCTACAGATAAAATGAAAATGCTTGCTCATGGAATGTTCATTGGAGTCACTTAAGAGCAAATATGGAATTGCACTTCAATTCTTAACTTCCTAAAGTGCTATTACCCAGTAAAATGGTATTAGCAATCAATATTTCCCACATAGAACCTATTACAAACCATCTATATATAAACCTCAATATAATACAGAAGGTTTCCTGTTTAAATCAGCCAGCCCAACTCGATAGTTGGACAGACAAGCTTCAATTAATGTAATAGAAATCTTGTCCTTATTTACCATCATCTCTGCCTACCCACATGGGTAATTATAACAGCATTATTTCAGTTTGAAAGGATTGTGTAATATGGAAAAATTCAGAAAGCCATTATGAGTCTGTGTACTTTTGTTTCCAATACCATCTGGATAAGCTCTAATAATGAACATTTTTAAACTCTGGAGTCTCCAAAACATATAGCATCATCAATGCCTTTAAACATGTAACAAAAATGTTGTAACCAAACAAAAACTAGTAATATATGAGTGCTTCAAGTTCTGCCTTCCTTTGCCCATTATGAATAATTTTGGCCTGACTCTCAATATCTTTCTCCCTGCCCCATCCTTAACATTTCAAAAATGGGAGTGGGGAAGAAGACAGGAGACTCCTAGAGGGCCTTAGGGAAATTATCAATGCAATACACATTCTCTCTCATGGTGCTCTAAAACCCAGGGAAAGAACTTGAGTCATGTTGATGTTATCCTTGTTTTTTAGACTGGTTTATTTTGAAACCCACTGCATCACTGAGAAGGATCTAAGTAGCCAAATGAGACCTTTCCTGGGTGACAGAACCTCAGTTTTACTTCTCCCTGGTTACAAAGGCTGCACAACTTCCATTAGATTAAAGATCACAGTTAACTCAGGTGGGAATGTACCTGCCCATATTTGGTTCCAGCTCTTTCACAACTTGGGATTTAGATCCCAACTTTCTGGCTTTTGGCTAAATTGTTTCATCTCTCATTATCTCACATTCCTCATGTGTAAAATGGAGATAATAGTAATGCATAGCTGATAGTGTTAGTAGTAAGAAAGAAAATGCAGAATCTGCTAGAAATAACAGAATGGAAACCACATAGTAAGCACTCAAGAAATATTAGCCCAGACGACATTTTCCTGTATAGCACTTCAGCACTTCTCCATTACTATCTCAATCTTATTGTTTTGTTAAAGCTTTTTACATGCAAGGAAATAACATATTTATATTAAACAAATATGTATTTCTTTTATGATGAATTTTTATTTATTGGGACAGCTGAGTCCTGAAAGTGTATTTAAGATGTTCAACCCAGTGATTGTGTGATTATGTTCACTCCTGCTCTTACTAGCTACAAAGATGATACACTTTGTATTCAGTGAATGTACATGTAAAATAGCCAATTTTCTGAGTACTAGGATTTTAAGAGACATGTCTCAATTTAAGGAAAGGACTTCCTAATTTTCCTTATTTTGATGAAATGATGACATTCATCCAGTTGAACTTGTGTCTAGGATGCTTAGTCCTTCTGATGTAGGCTAGCCATAGGTACAAAAAGAAAATCAGGGGCACCTGGGTGGCTCAGTTGGTTGGGCGACTGCCTTCGGCTCAGGTCATGATCCCGGAGACCCGGGATCGAGCCCCACATCGGGCTCCCTGCTCAGAAGGAAGCCTGCTTCTCCCTCTCTCACCCCCCCTGAATGTGTTCCCTCTCTGGCTGTGTTTCTCTCTGTCAAATAAATTAAAAAAATCTTTAAAAAAAAAAGGAAAGAAAAGAAAAAAGAAAATCAGCCAAGATGGAGCTATCACAAATGGTTCACCCAGAAGCAAGAATATTTTATGAGCTGAAAAATCAGCCAACATGGAAAATATACAACAACAATAAAAAGATCTCTCATCATTTAGATCTTTTCAAAAATATTATTGACTTCACAGGAACAGCTGAGCCACATTTTGCACCCAATTGCTGACACTTCTTTCTAAGCCTACAGAGACTACTTTCTCCCCAAGATATGCTTTTGCATCTTATGGCTTTTGGGAACCCATGGACTAAAAACACTATTATTTATGTTAATTGTGCTGTGAACTGTATTAATAAAAGAGTTTTAAAAACATTTGTGATTTATGCATTTAAATTCTGTCTGTATCTTCACCCTCCGGTGACAGCAGCACTTGCACAAATGGTAGAGGACTGAAAATAAATTCATTTTTTGTGACAAGCTTGTAAATGTGACGGCGAATATTAATGGCAAGGCATGGACAAATGGAAAGCACTGACTTTTCACAAAAAAAGAATTTCAAGTAGCAACTGCACCCAAGAACAGAGTTTAAGGGTAACTCATCCAGGTGAATTCCTATACATTGGGCCTATAGTAACGTATCTGCCCTTGCTAAAAGAGAGGACCACCCTGAGTGCTACTAAGGGTATTAACAATCGATCTCTTCTTAACTCAAAGGAAAACTAAAAAATCAAAAACTCTAAGTGAAAATTCTGTCCAAGTTGGATGTATAATTAATGGCAGGTCACAGGGAGTAAAGGAGAACTCATTAACATTGTTCATACTTCCACTTAAATAGCTAGCATTCTACAGTTGTTACCGGCTTCCTGTATTATAATAAGCTTTATGTAAGGAGGGCAAATATTATCTTTTTAGAGATGAGAAAACAGACCAGAGAAGTTGTGATTTCCCCGAGTTGACAGGCAGCTATTCCACAGTCAGATAATTGATTCTGTGAGAACAAACTCTTTCAGAGAAAAGCATCAATACTGCTAAATCAAGTCTCTTGGGTTGACATCAGTTTTCCATACATTTACTTACAAGTAACATTCTATCCATTAGAATAGTGATACTTTCTGCCATACCCAATACATTTTTGGCCTCATCACTGAAGTTATTTATCCCATAACCATTGGTAGGTTATGTAGGTATTGTTACATAGGTATTGTTACGTAGGTATTGTCATGTAGGTATTATTGTGTAGGTATGGCTGCACAACAATATTATCATAAGCTTAGCAGCTTAAAATGACACATACTATCTCATAGGGTCTGCAGGTCAAGAATCTAACCATGGCTAACCTAGATCTTCTGCTTAGGGTCTCAAAAAACTGCAATAAAGGCCAATATGTCAGGGGTTGCAGTTTTACCTGAGGATCAACTGGGGAAGTTTCTGTTTTGCAAGCTCACTCATGTTGTTGGAATAATCCAGTCTCCTACAGTTGTAGAACTGAGGGCTTCACTATCTTGCTGACTGTTGACTAGAGACTGCTCTCAGTTCCTGGAGGTCAGCTACAGTTATCTGCAATGTGGGATTCCTCAACAGGGCCACTTGCTTCCTCCAAGCAAGCCAGGGAGGGAGAGACACTAGCAAGAAGAGCACCACAGTCTTGGATAAATCATATAATCACATAAAAATAATCATATACATCCTATCACCTATTATATTGTATTATAAGAAGATCCTAGGTGGGGTCTGCACTTAGGGGAAGGGGGCCACATAATAGTATAAATACCAGGAAATGGGAATCATTAGAGTCACCTTAAGAGCCTATTTGCCACAACTATTATGAACTTATATAATATAATAATATGAATAATTCATTGTATTTTGCCCTTATGGAAAAGTTAAAAAAATTTAAGTGTGCTGATGTTACTGATAAAAACCATTAAGTAAAGCAACTCAATACGAAGCTAGATATTGTTACATAAATGTTTAGTCAGGTGCTACAACTAAAATGAGAAAAAAGAAAAATTAAAAACATACAAAATTTTAAATATATGTTGATATGATATCTAAAAGAAAATTGGGGAATTTAAAATTTGTTGTACCTCTCTTAGAACTCTTATAAAGCATAAGGACATAGTTTAATTTTTGTAAAAATTTCATACAATTATACATACATTCACTGGAAATTAAAGCATCACTTCTAGCTAATAAGTGGCCAAAAACTGAAAGGTAGATTCTAAAATACTTATTGGAGTTTCAACTCAAAGTTTTACTGTCGAAACTTAGATGTAATTATGGCAATGCTGTTTAAAATTGTCCAAAGGCTTTTTATTGCACATAAAATAAAAATCTTTAATAGGGCTGCAAAGCAGTGTAGCCTGGTTTCTGCTCAGCCTTCCTAGCACTCTCCCTACACTTTTACCCAACACTATTGGCTTCTCTTACAACCCATACCCTTTGTACACACCACTCCTGCAGCAATGAATGCCCCTTCATCTGTCTCTTATTAACATCACTTACTAATACTGCAAGTATCCTTCTTGCAGTAAAGCCATGTCATTTGTTAATTCCTTCTGTAAGAGTGATATTCCTTTCCTTCATAAAATTTATCTCAGTTCATAATTATGTGTTCATTAAAAAAGATACACAGTTTGATGGATACCTTTCTAGCCATTAGAGTAAAAGTTGGTAAAGGTGGGATTCACCAAGTCTAAGAATGCTCCTTACTGTATGTAGCCTTAGTGGCTGACATTATGCTTGACACACAGGTGATCAGTATATATGTTCACAGATGAATCAACCAACTAACCAATCGATGATTACCAATGTTTTTACTCCCCCACCTCCTAATTCAATCTATTTTTTGCCTCATTGAAATCATTGGTTTTTTTCACATACTTTTTTTTTGTAACATTATATTTATTTATTGGAGAGAAAGAGAGAATATGAACAGGAGGAGGGGTAGAGAGAGAAGCAGATCCCCTCCCTGAACAGGAAGCCTGATGCAGGGCAAAATCCTAGAACCCTGGGATCATAACTGGAGCCAAAGGCAGATGCCCAACTGATGAAGCCCCCAGGTACTGATAACAACCATTAAGTATAGCAATTCAATACAAAGCTAGAAATTGTTACATAAATGTTTAGTCAGGTACCACTTGATGTACTTTTAGAAGTAAACCATAATCCATTTTCAATAGATGGGGTTAAACAGGATGTACTGTGGTTTGTTTTGTTTTGTTTTGGGGTTTTTTAGAGGATGAAAGGACATGAAAATAAAAAGGTACTTAAGATTTGGGGGCGGGGGGAGCTCTATTTTCCATAAAGATAATGGCATTAAGCTTCTAGAAGGTGAGAAAGCTGGGGCGCCTGGGTGGCTCAGTTGGTTGAGCGACTGCCTTCAGCTCAGGTCATGATCCCGGAGATCTGGGATCGAGCCCCCCATCGGGCTCCCTGCTTCTCTCTCTCTCACCCCCTCTTCTTGTGTTCTCTCTCTGTCAAATAAATTAAATCTTAAAAAAAAAAGGGACGCCTGGGTGGCTCAGTTC
>PITA01017358.1:20543-43748 GCA_004023965.1 Spilogale gracilis | reverse complement strand
ATACAACATAGCGATTTGACAATTATGTAGATTATGATATGCCCACCACAGTATAGTTCCCATCTGTCAACCATGTGGTAACAGTTAGTTATAACAGTATTACTGACTGTAATCCCTATGCTGTACTTTACATACTTGTGAAGTCATATTCTTTTTTAGCCAAAAGAAAAATTCAATTCTAAGCCCTTTGCAAAATCATGATGGCTGGGGGCCTGGCCGAATCACTTGAATGTAACAGTGTGTGAGTAGTTTAAGGGGACAAAATTCACTGGTCTGCTAAGTTTGCAAAATGTTCCAACTATAGGTCTCACTCTTACATTCTTACAGAGCTTATGAATTCTTTGAGCAGGTGGAAAACACCTCGATAGGTAGCTTCATTAAATCAAGCATTTACTCACCAAATATACCCACAGAAATCTTCATCCTATCACTCCAGGGTGCTCTTAAATCCTCCTCATGTGTGTAGTAAATTACTTGGCACCACAATATTTTTTTTTGCGATTGTTTCTATATATTTATGAAATCATCTATTTGTTTTAGGTCTGGATTGGAGGTTGAGTTGTTATTGGAAAAATCAATGTGGGGGTATAAATTATCAATGGACATTTTTCCTTGTCGTGACTTCATCTCAAGTAATAGCGTAAAGACCATCAATACCAAAGTGCTATCATGAGATTTGAACACCGATGATTACAGAAGACTACAGTGGGGGCTTACCTACATGTGTCTGTTTGAAGATAATTCAGTTAGTTTCTGCCTTGAACCTCTATAGACCTCTTTTTAAGTTTATTTGATATCTGTCATAGCATGACTTGAAATGCTGAATTGAAAACCACTTGATCCGATAAAATCTCCTTCTCTAAAACTTCTTCTATTAAATGTCTCTGAGATAAATTCCAAGAGTACAAGGGCTTTCACTGATAATGACATCTTATCAAATATTAATACTATTATTAATCTGCTTTTGGCTTCTTTTTGTAACTCTTCTCTGGAGAGCCTTTAACGTGCATGCCAACTCTTACCCAGGGATGGCACCATGCAGTGAAAGCAACATTGACAGGTATCGATAAGCCAGATTTCCTTCTCAGCGGGCTTGTTCACATCTGCTTTTCTTGTGCAGTATCACAGAAATGTCACCTGTTGTCAGGCCATAAGTAGAAAATGTATTTTGGTGTACCTGAAACAAAGTATAAGGAAATCGGTAGTTTCTTATAGTGTTGATGGGAGTTTTAAGTTATTCTGATATCCTAGAGAGGCAGTAAAATGTATAGAGTTCTTGACTGAACAGTTAAACCTTAGGAATTTCTCCACTTAACATCCTTATAGAAAGAAAGCCCTAGATAATGTACAAGGATAGTCATTTCAGCTCTGTCTTCCTATAAAGTATTAAAGGTCAATAACTAAAAAAAAGTCATTATAGCCACACAACTGAATACCAGGAAGCCATTAAGAAGTATAAATATGTCTGCATGGGAAAATTTCTAGCAAATAATACTAAGTGGACAAAAGCAAGATGCTGAGTGGCTTACACAGAGAGGCACCCTTTAGTTAAAAGTAGTAACACAAAGAAGTGATACATACATACACATACATGTACACAGCACATCAGTGTGTGTGTGCAGGTCTTCTGGGTTTTGTTTTGTTTTGTTTTTTAAAAACTATACACGGGAACTGTTGGCTATGTTTCTTTTGGGGATAGGAACTAGGAGTTTGGTCTTTTAATTTTTACATATTTTTTTATATTTGAAATTCCTAACTCATCACATTTATTACTTTTTTGTTTTGTCCATGGGAGTTTTCTGTGTGGTGTGATTTGGGGTCTTTTTTGGTTAAGTATTAAGTGAGATAATACATGTAAATAAGCCTCGAGCAGTATTACACTGATAATTTCTAAACAGTTAAAAGAATCAATGTTATTCAGAAATAATAATGGACACAAGAGATGAGAGAGAAGATGCTGTGGTAAATCAGGAGTGGGAGTCAGGGGGCAGATCTGAGAAGGGAGATTTGCTTTGGAAGTGGAGGGAAAGGTGGCTTTCTTTTTAAAAGAAACAACTTTACCAACTACAGTTTCTTCACTTTTAAGTTTCATTCTCTCTGCACGTCTTATGTGTTTGTAACTGTGTTTCTGCCTTATCTTTGGTTTCTTTATTATTGGATTCCATCTCCACTCTGTGCTGATATAATTTTCTCCCACTTTCGGTCCTGGGTCCACGTGGCTCTCGGCTGCCCCCCGCTCAGCTTCAGGCCGCAGGGATGAGCAGGGGTCTGGGTACTGACGTCAGCTGCCTTCCCGGGCTCGCCACCCGCGGGCCCCGGGGTCGAGGCCCTCCAGCAGCCTGGCTTGCAAACGTCCTGCAATGTGGACTTGTATTTTTGTAATTTTTAAAAAAGATTTATTTATTTTAGAGAGAGAGGGAGGGAGGGGTAGAGGTGGAGGGAGAGGGAGAGGGAAATTCAAGCAGACTCTGCTGACTGCGGAGCGCTGCCGGAGGCTTGGTCCCACAACCCCGAGATCACAACCTGAGCGGGAACTGAGCATCGAGTGCTTAAAGGACGGCGCCACCAAGGCACTCCCGGACTTGTCCTCATTAAATCAACAGATTTTGATGTTGGCTAGCCATGTATTAGGAGACAGTGAATTGCCGGATCTTTTTTTTAATGGCTGTGAAATTGCACGGTCATGATACTTCATTCGTATTCTGGAAAATGTGAGACAGTGCATGGTGGAAGAAAATATTGATTTGCAAGAAATCATTGTGGTTTATTTATTGTCATGATTATTTAACTTAACCCAACATCGCTCTCCTACGAGGCAATTGTAGAAGTGAACAGCTGAGGCCTACAGTCACCCAGACTAATCCCTCTCCGGTCAAACAACACTGAGCGAAAGTGCACACTTGTACTGTGTTACCATACATTTCTCGATGCTCAAATGCTTAATATCCCAGAATTTCTGCGATTTTCTTTTCTTAACTGGTAAAGAAAATCCAAAGTACTTTCCATCTAATATGGGAGGATTGTTATAGATCTATCCTTATCTACACAGGGAAAACAGTCTTCAGCTCTGTTTCTGGTCCCCGTTGGCTTTTCTGTGTCACTAAGTCTAAAGTGAAGAGCTTAGGGAAAGAAATTCCACATGTAATAAGTAGGTTATCATAGGATTTATCTGTGACTTTCATCCAGCTTGTAAAGCTTGATGCCTAGCATGTCCCAGTCCCATATTGGTGTCACCTTTGGTTAGGTCAGAGAATTGGTTACATTGGCACAGGTTTTTTTTTTCCAGCCTGATAAATGAAAGGATGTGACTCATTGGTAATGGGTTTATGGCCAGCTTTTAAAAATAGCCAGTCTTAAATGTCATAAAAGTACACAATTGTAAAAGAAGTACTATGATTGGTTTAAGTTCAGTTTGAGTCCATAGTAGCATATGGGATGATGACCCCCAAGAAATTTTAAAGACAATATTAATCAAGACAGGACTACCTGAGAATTTCATTGTAGCATTATCTTTAAAGATTGTGCGTTTATATAATAACATAATACTAATTGGTGCTTACTGAGTCACTGTCATGTTGGAGTGCTTTAGATGAACTGTGATGGCCCATTTATTCTCACCTTCATGTCGGCTTTGTCATTAACTCCATTTTAAAAGGTAAAGAAATGTGCCAAAGTTCACCCAGCTGGTAAATGACAGAGCTAGGATTTGAACCAGGGTAGAATATCCTTGTGGATGAATTGAGAAGCATAGTAAGCAAGAAATTGGTTGGGGGACCACTGGGAATTGAGTAGGAAGAGAGACAGTCTGACCTTTATGATGGCATTTTACTGTTTTACTTGAAATGCGCAATACTTAACTTAATGGGTTAAGTACTTTAACCCAAACGTAAATAAGTAGGATCAAATTTTTGCTATTCCTTTGTCTTTCAGAAGTAGGGTATATAAAATTCTGTTTTGTTTAATTCACTAATGAGTTTCTCTACAACCTTATGGGCATTATCCATTTTAAGTACATATGTTGTTGGATTATAAATATACAAAAATGTTATATATATTTCCCATTTTATATGTAATTGCTTTAATATTGTGTGACTAATTTCAGTGTCATGTGATATGTGAATTCAGTTAGTTTATCTCATTGATTTGCCACTCTGTAGTTTCCCCCAGCTTATTTATTAATATATAGCCTATAAAAATTTGAAGGAATAAAATTACTGTTTGATTTTTGTTTTTAAACTGGTTTCCTTTTCCTTTATCTATTCTCTGCTATGATGAACCAATATGAGTAGATACTTTACATTTCCTGGGAAATACTTTTGGTTTAAGAAAATAATATATAATTTATTTATTTGACAGAGTGAGAGAGAGACAGCGAGAGAGGGAACGCAAGCAAGGGAAGCGGGAGAGGGAGAAACAGGCTTCCTGCTGAGCAGGGAGCCCGATGTGGGGCTCGATCCTGGGTCTCCGGGACCATGACCTGAGCTGAAGGCAGTCACTTAACCACTGAGCCACCCAGGTGCCACCCCTACTTCACCCTTTAAATGGCCCGGTAATATTTCATTGTAGGGCTATACTGCCTTTTGTTTATCCCTTCACCAATTGATAGACATTTGATGTTGCCACTAATGTTTCTACTTCTTAAAAATAATACTGCTGTGAACTTTCATGCACAAGGACAAGTTTTCAATTATTTGGGGTATATACTGAGGGGTAGAATGGTTAGGTCATGTGGTAACTCTATATGGAACCTTTTGAGGAACTCCTGGGCTTTTCTAAAGCAAATGCACCATTTTATATTCCTATCAACAGTGGATGAGGATTCTCATATCTTTACAATGGAATAGTAGAGCCTGTTCCACAAATGTGATGAAGATTAAACAAGGCAACAGATGTGAAGTGGTCAGGGTGGTTTTGGCATACAGTGTGAGGGCTCCATAAATGTGTCCTTTTTTGGCTTGTCATCATTAGAAAGACCTCTCTTATCTTGAGCCAGAAAAATTCAGCTGAAGAGAAACAGTAAGTCTACTGCCTCCACCAAAAGTAGCCCTTCGGATACTGGAAGACAGTTATGATAAACCAAAGACCTCCCTTGAACAAACTCAGTCTTCCTCTGTTAGCATTACCTTGTACATAAATGGACACATATATTCTTCTATAATTATAGCAGCATTCAAGAGGATCAAAGAATGGAGGGCCTGACCCTCAGTGTGATGAAAGGGCGAGAGCTCTCGGCCAGAACCAACTTGCATCTCTGCCGCTCTCTGTCCTTGAATTATTACTCAGCACCTCTGCAAAACAAGGACTCCGATGAGATGGTCCCTGGGATCACTTTCCGCTGGACTCCGATGAGATGGTCCCCGGGATCACTTTCCACAGGACTCCACTGAGATGGTCCCTGGGATCACTTTCTGCTGGGCTCCGCTGAGATGGTCCCCGGGATCACTTTCTGCTGGATTCAGATGAGATGGTCCCCAAGATCACTTTCCGCTGGCTCCGCTGAGATGGTCCCCGGGATCACTTTCTGCTGGATTCAGATGAGATGGTCCCCGGGATCACTTTCCGCTGGACTCCGCTGAGATGGTCCCCGGGATCACTTTCTGCAGGACTCCGCTGAGATGGTCCCCGGGATCACTTTCCGCTGGGCTCCGTTGAGATGGTCCCCGGGATCACTTTCTGCTGGACTCCGATGAGATGGTCCCTGGGATCACTTTCCGCTGGGCTCCGCTGAGATGGTCCCCGGGATCACTTTCCGCTGGCTCCGCTGAGATGGTCCCTGGGATCACTTTCTGCTCTACTTGACATTTTGATTTTAATATAGTCACACAAAAAAATAGCTTAAATCTACACATGTTTAGACTCTTCCAAATGAAATGCCTTTCCATTGTTATGGAGCATTTTGTCAAGTTTTGCTGTTGAATTCTGAATTCCAGAGTTCATTTGAGAAGAAGTATCCCTGCATTCCAGTAGAGGAACCCTGGATTATTTAGCCTAAGGACAGAATCAGCCTCATTTCTTTCTCTCCCTCTGATCTCACTCTTTTGTTCAGTTGAGTTTGGTTTAATTATACCCCAGAATTCTTCTAGAGCAATGTCTTTTCCTCTGCACTCAACAGTTTCCTGCCCTGTGGACACAGTGATTGGTGACTAATCAGGAATATATTTCCCTGGACCCTGAATAGGTAGGTGTAGATTTATGTCACCCGAACTCACTTGGAAACCGTAAAATTGCCCTGCAGTTTTGTGCAGGTATATAGACATTTTTCATGGTCCACATAGACTCCAGAAATTGTGAGTGTCTTCCCTATTAGACTCAAGGGAAACACTCCTTCAAATGTTTCCTGGAATTTTGTGATTCAATAGTAAAACACTCCTGTCCACATCTCAGTAGTAACTTAAGAACATGATAGTCTAGTTTACCATAGAAACATGGTAAGAAAATAGAGCTCTTTACCATTTGCTTTGAAGAGCCGAGCAACATAGTGGGTAGCTCATTGATTTCTAGATAGAGAATAAACTGCAGCAGGTGAAGGAGGTGTTCTTGTGAGCATTATATTTTTTTAATGTTTTAGGGTAGAAATCTTGCATTTTTAAATATTACAGTTATAAAATTAGTTCTACACTTTGCAACCAAATTATCAGTGACATTTGTGTTGTAACTTTGATATTTGCCATGAGGCAATTGACACTGGGGAATAGCAAGGAGAGTTAAGCATGATTTACTTAGTTTTTGAAGATAAGAAATGGAACAAAAATGTCCCATCTTCATATGCTAAAGAAGAGAAACAAAGGCACTGGCAAATAGTAGGTTTCAGTACATTCATTCTGTGAGAGGAGCAGTTTCAGTCAGATATTAAGACGTTTTAGTCGGAAAAGACTGCCTATCTCCATCCCCTCATAAAACAGAACTTTGCGAATTTGACAAATTATGGCAGAAATCTTGGAATAATTAGAGGTTATGCCATTGTCCACTCTCTGGTTTCCAGAAAAAAAATATTTAAGGCAAAACTGTTGATTTGAAGCCCCACACATTTTGAAGCAAGAACTTTTAATAAAAGTGTTTAAAAATATAAAACCTGAAGGGAAAAAACCCTCAGTAACTTCATATGTAGAATTTTTCTTTCCCGAATAAGGCATGTGGATCGTATGCAGGTTGCTCTAACCTGTGGTCACAAAAGCACCAATTAGCACACTCAACCTCTAGCATCATCGTTTCCCGGTAGACTTCGAGCTGTTTCTTCCTTCATGTGAGTATCTAGAGTTCCTCTTGGGAGGTGCAAATTTTAACACAGTTTGGAGATAGATTCTCCACATTAAGGAATGCTAATCTTCTCTGTGTTTCTGGAGCATTTTAAAGTTATAGTGGAGTGCATTTCGTGGCAAAGAAGAAGGAATCTTTTGTTCCCCAGCAGAGAATTAAAATGTCTGCTTGATGGAATGAAGCCATCACTCCCCAGGGAGCACTAAATACAGGGAGAACTCTCCTCCAAACAAAGACTAAATCTTTCTAGAGGAGGAAGAACTGAGGCTATTTTATTATGTTCATTAAATTTAGGTTTAGAAAAAGAAAAGACTTTCTTTCTGAATACTTCCCAATCAACTGTCTCAAATCTGGAAAGTTCTTGGGTATTTGGAGTTTTTTAAAGGAAGATTATAAAACTCTTACAGCTGAGAATGAAATAGAATAGTTCTAGCATGCCAGAGTTTCCTTAGCTGCTCCTTTGACAGAGTGGCTAGCCAGGTAGGTCAGGAAATTTCAGTCTGTATTTGATGTTCTTAAGGGAAAGATGGAGAAATTTTAGGAAGACAAGGAATGCCAAATAGTCGAATGAGCCTACCTAAAGACGACAGGGAGTTTTATAAAACCACGCCGTGGGGTTCTGTCATGGGCCTTGACCTGACCACCATTTTTGTCAGTGGCCAGGATAAAATGTGTACAGAATTCTTCTTGACAAAAAATATTATAACAGCATCTGGAAAAGTGGGTCAAAGAGATGAATCCTAATAGGCATAAATGTAAGGTTCAAGAAAATCTGTGGAACAAGGCCAAAAGAAAAGAGAGATTTCTTAGGTATGGAACCTCGGGGGAAAATGTGGGGCAGATGTTTTCAGCTTTGGTTACACGTTCAAATCACATGGTGGGTGTCTAGGAAGCTTTTTAAAAAAAAGCCAATACCTGGGCATCACTCTAGCCAATTAAGGCAGAATCTCTGGGGGTGAGGAGCAGGTATTGGTGTGTTTAAAAGCCTCCCCTGGTGATTTTATTGTGCATCCGAGGTAGAGAATGACAGAGTTTATTATGTAAGCATATCATAAAGCCGGCTAGGAAGTAACAGATGTGACCATACACCTCTTCTAAAAACCTAAATTTTCCTTGCTTAGTAAGACCCCGTTTAAAGTACTATGGAAAAAAAAGAGTAGAACAAGATGAACACGGTGGAAAGATGTAGGGCTTCTCCGAGAAGTCTTCGGTTCCCTGGGCACCCAAACCCGGAGTGCTTCTCTGACATCCGAGCAGCCTTCCAAAGAACCTCCCCTTCTCCTCCACCTCGAGGCAGGCAGCTGGGACTGGCTTGGTGAGGACAGAAGGGGGAAGGATGTGAGAAGAGGTTATTTTCACTTCAATCTCTTTCCTCCGTCAGGGTTGAAATGTGTGAATTGATATTTGATTGCATGGTTCTTGGCCTTGCCCAGTCGGGGCTTGCAGGGGAACCCTCTCAGACACTGTGTTCATACCGAGCCACGTGAATGGCGGTCACATTTGCCGTGTTAGGAACGTGCCCTCGAGCTTTTCCAGAGGACATTTTTGGTGTGATTTTTGATGGGGTGCTGGACTCCAAGCCTCTACCTCGACTAAGCAGCCCACCCGAGTCTGTTTTACACGCACTGAATTTCCCTGAAAGAAATGTATTATTGGGCCCATCTGGGCTGACAGTCTTTGTTGTGTCTGATTTGTCGATGTCTCTGCAACATCAGCAAGTGAAATTCTCTGTAACAGATGTTTTGACCTTCCTCCCCATTAGCAAGGAGTCTGTGCACTGAGATTATCCTTTTGATCCAGTTACTTCCATGGTGACTATGTTAATAACTGTAAAGCATTGCTAACCTGTGTCATTTTCATTATTGTTGGTCAGGATAAAGAAATAGCGTTCACTGATTGCTGTTCAGGTTTGAGAAATGAGTTTCCTTAGGTCTAGTGTCCGAGAAAGAAGGCATGCTCCATGAAGGAATGGGCCAGAAATCAGGGCCTTCATTTTTATGAAATGTTAGCAGGCAGTGATAGGAGGTGATGCTACGGAGGGGCCACACGTGGAAAACCAGTGAGAGCATTCAGGGTAGATTTGTGCACGTTTAAAAATGGACATGCATTGAGAATTCTGTGACCCGTGTTCAGATCATGTCCCTGTTTCTGATCATTGGGTCATTGACTAGAAGCCACAACTTTTCTGAACACACGTGTCTTTGTAAAATGAGTCTCTTGTCACTCAGAACCCTCGATGGTATTATCATTATAAAGCCATATCCCATTAATCAAGAGTATTATGCCATAGTTGTATTTTAATAAGACTTGCTATTTTTCCGGCATTGTTTTGTTGGCATCTTTTTTTTTTTTAATATTTTATTTATTTATTTGACAGAGAGAAACACAGAGAGAGAGGGAACACAAGCAGGGGGAGTGAGAGAGGGAGAAGCAGGCTTCCCGCAGAGCAGGAAGCCCGATGTGGGGCTCGATCCCGGAGCTCCAGGATCATGACCTGAGCCGAAGGCAGTCGCCTAAACAACTGAGCCACCCAGGCGCCCCTTGTTGGCATCTTTACATGGAAAAGAAAATAAATTCTTAGGCTTTTGGGCAATACAGACTCTCAGTATTTTTTTTGGGGGGGGGGAAATTGTAGTACTTTCAAAATCAAGAGAACTAAAACATTTCCTCTCACTGCCACCTGGAACTACTTAGAAAAATATTAGAATATAAATTCAACATACAGGTATCAAAAAATACAAATAGATAACTCAATAGGATAAAATCTGAACAGTGCCCTTCAGAAAGCCCTGAAAACACTAGTCAATCTATTGTAAATGCCCAAGGAGACAACTGGTCATTTTTTAAAAAAATATTCAAGGAGGGGCGCCTGGATGGCTCAGTTGGTTAAGTGACTGCCTTCGGCTCAGGTCATGATCCTGGAGACCCAGGATCGAGCCCCACATTGGGCTGCCTGCTCGGCGGGAAGCCTGCTTCTCCCTCTCTCACTCCCCCTGCTTGTGTTCCCTCTCTCGCTGTGTTTCTCTCTGTCAAATAAATAAATAAAACCTTTAAAAAAATATTCAAGGATATAAGAAAAATGAGATGGTGTATCTGTTGAAAGTGCACGATTCCTGTTACATCTTGAACAATGTGCCCCTCTGCTCCGGTGCATGCCAGTTTTAGTTCTGGGAAAGTTAAGAGTTTGCATTGGTCATATCCAACTGGGACAATCGGCGAAACGACCCAGATATGCTTTATTGGTCTGTCTGTCTGGTGGTGGTGAGGGTTGTTATTGCTCTTGTTTTAAAGTAATTCTCAAAATCCGCACCTCTTTCGGGCCGGAGGTGTTCGCTTCTTTGCTCCAACCCAGTACCTAATGGTAATTATCTTTTGTACCTTTGAATTGCTTAGGTAAGTACCGTGCAAAGTTATATTTTCTCCCCGAGTTTCTAATGATTTTTCACTTTCTTAATATTGCTTTTCTGGCTTCTTTAGTTTGCTGAATCATTGCCTATGCTTCTGGGAGACATGTAGTTATTTCCCAGAGGATTCATCCCTGATGAGAAGTGATTGCCTACATATGAACAGCTTAGGTGTTTCGGCTCGTTGCCTTCTTTCTTGATAAATCACAGTTGTTGCAGAGCAAGTGTACAGCTAAGCTCAGGAAGAGCAGATTTCATGGTAGATGGGTCCAAAGGAATTGGCGACATGCTCTTCTCTGACTTTTCTGTTTAGACCTTGTTTCAGATGTCAGAGGGTATTCATGATAAAATCATTCTGCCGGGGCACCTGGGTGGCTCAGTTGGTTGAGCAACTCCCTTTGGCTTAGGTCATGATCCTGGAGTCATGGGATCGAGTTCTGCATCGGGCTCCCTGCTCAGCAAGTGGTCTGCTTCTCTCTCTGACCTTCCCCCTCTCATGCTTTCTTTCTCTCTCTCTCAAATAAATGAATAAAATCTTTAAAAAAAAATTCATTCTGCCATCTGCCCTTTCAAACTGAAGGCTTTCTTGTTGTCCCAGACTCATTCACCTGACTCTACTTTCGAAGTTCCTGCCACCAGGTGTGTTGTATATTTCAGAGACACAGGTGTAGGGGGTTTTATGAAGACCAACTAGAAACATGTCTAAGAGGATGTGTAGGTTTCCAAAAGCAGTAAATTACTGGAGATGTCCTCACTTGGACAGTCTGAGGAAAATCAGGGTGATGGATCTGAGATCACTTGTGTTAATTAAGGTCATATTCCGTCAAGTGGCTGCATTTTACTTTCTGGGCGATGAAGACCGGGAAAGCTTTATGGGAATAGTTAGAAACACCATTATGCATCATTAATTAGAGCTGACAAAGGCGGCAATCAGAAAGAGAAAAGGCCTAGAACAGTGCATCGGCATTGAAAGCAGATGATAATAAGCAGAGGAGGGTCCCAGGCAAGGGTAAAAACGGCTACAGCTGCAGGATCTGGAAGAGTTCACAGTACCTTACTCATCTCATCCACGCTTGTGATTGTCGGGTAGAAGCTTCTGGTTAGTACAGGACCTTCCGGGTCTTACAAGCTCTCACAGTAAGGTTTATGGCGAGAGATGGGCAGATGTGCTGTTCGTTGCGGTGGCAACAGCTTGTAGGTAAAGGCAGCACTGCTAATACTGGCAAAAACTTTCAACTCTCAGACCCAGTGATTTAAAAGTCTATTAGACGTCACAGGGACAGAATCTCACACTGTTTATATAGCACATCTGTCCTTTAAAAATATGAATTGGCTTGTTTCTTGTAAACCAGTTGTCTCAAGGTAACTAACGGTGCGGATTTTTCAGCTTGGGCTCTTTATGATATAGGTGCCATCACTCGTTTGGGGGCACTCTATTTTGTGGTACTTTTTAGTTTGCCTTTTATTTCATTTTTTAAAAAAATCTCACCCTTGTTTTAAGTAGAATAAATATGTCATCTACTTTTTTTTTCTTGCCAGTAACATTAAGGTCGATCCAGTCTCCTTTGGTAAAGGAGATGTGTACCCACAGCATCTGTTTTGGGGCACGTGAATGACCTACCTCTCCTTCTTCCTTCCACTACATTATTCATCGACTCTAAACTCTGAGATCAGTTTCCCTTCTTCATGCAAGTAAAACCCCACTGAAATAATTGGGAGTTTCATATAATTCTGGCTGAATACTTTTCTTCTGCTCCTGTCCCTTATATTGTTCATGGCTATGTGGCAGATATTTTTATATAAACTTATTTTCTCTCTTTCCCTTTCACTTACTCATCCAAAATAATATTACAAGTTCATAAGGAAAAGTAACCTTTCTGCTTTAATCTCTTCTGCTCCCAAAGGATAGAACAAATCTCCTTCTCCCCAGGCTCCTGTTGAATTTTCTCGGCACAGCTGTGCCCGCCTGCAGCTGTGCGTGTGATGTCATGATCAGCTGACATTTGTCCCTTTCTTTCTCTAGATGATGAACTCCTTTTTGAGGGAGAGAATATCTGATTATTCCTCACAGTGACCTAAGCTGTACCAAACACATGGTAGGACCCCAAGACATGCATTGTATCTTCCTTTGCGGGGGGTTATGGGACATAATTATGGAATATGGAGCACGTGGGCTGCTACCACATTTCATTTTTTCAAGTTACTTTGATAGCAATACGAGATCATGGGAAGAAATTAGTTTGAAATGGAAGAACATGACAGAAGAAAGTGTACTTCCATGTCTGAGGAATTTCCTTCCTTACCAATAGGGTACCAATTCAGCGAAGACGATTTTTGCACAGAATAGCACAACTTGCCTGGACAATTTTTGCATATAGGAAATAATAGGAACCAGTGATTTTGGTTCATGCCTCATACTAGATATTTTCAAAGATACTTTCTATCGCCTACCTCTTTTAACCCTTGTAACTATGAAAAAGGTTGCATGTTCTTCTGTCTGAGAGAATATGGAGAGAGGTTATCACCCAGGACCGCGTTAGAAAGAGCACGCAGACCCATGACTGAGTGTGTCCGACCCAGCTCACGTCCCCTCATCGCCATGACACTGCCTTCCACCGCACTCCACACCCATTCCCGCACACTCAGCCGGTTGTGGGCAGGGTTCGCCAGGCCAGGGAGAGTGAGGACACAGAAATGATGCAGATGTGAAGGGAAAGCTGATTTTTAAAATAATAAGACAGGAACTAGAACCTTCAGGGAGATTCTCTGAAGGACACCCTGAGGCCCTCATCCTCTTCCTCCCAATTTCACCCTCTCCATAAGACTCCATCCCTTCCTGTTTCTCAGCCCCCTCCCTACCTCAGGGAGACACGGATGATGTCCTTAGCGTACGATTTAAGGGGTGATGTGAGATGATGCTCTCCTTTGGTTCCATTAACACAGCAGAGACTATTGGAAGCTGCTGGATGCCATGGGAGACCAAAACTGATAAAAACACAATTTTAATTTTTTTTTTGTAGATTTTGTTTATTGATTTGACACAGAGAGAGAGAGATCACAAGTAGGCAGAGAGGCAGGCAGAGAGAGAGGAGGAAGCAGGCTTCCTGCTGAGCAGAGAGCCCGATGGGGGCCTTGATCCCAGGACCCTGAGATCATGACCTGAGCCGAAAGCAGAGGCTTTAACCCACTGAGTCACTCAGGTACCCAAAAAACACAATTTTAAAACCTACTAGTAAGCCAGTCTGTAATTTCAGGCTTCTGTTTTACCTGGCTTAACTTTCTGCCCATTTCCTTCTATATCCGTTATCCAGTATTTATTAGCGTAGTGTGTCAGTGAATCCCACCTAGCGGTAGAGAGTAAGGTAGGAGGCTAAAGGTTGCTTAGCACCAGGAACCTGACAGTAGAAAGCGGAGACCTGGATTTACAGATGGGGCTTTGGGAGTCAGACAGCAATCGCTAAGTTAACTCTCACAAGGCAGGACTTGAGTGTTGGAGGAACTTGGGTCGTGGATTAAAGGAAGGGCTGCAAGCCCGATTGAGTTGATGTTAGCTGATGAGGGTCAAAGGTGGTACCCAAGCATGCTTTAGGGTCATCTGTTGATGACAACAGTACCTCAAATGTAAGGAATCAGAAGGATGGGACACAGGGTAAAGAGACAGACATGTGGCCAAGATTGCAATGGTCAGTTTCATTCCTGCTTATCATGTTGTAGTTTGATCACTGGTTCTTCAGGTAGGTGAGCCATGGTGGGAGGCGGCAGGAATACGGGGGTTGTGCTGGGAAGGGTGTGTTTCCGTTCTCTGTGCGATCAGGCTAGGCGGTAGGTATTTGAAAAAAAATATTTATCAGTATTTTAACTTTTTTACTCAGGGGGGAAAACAACTCTATTGTTTTTATAATAGGGAATATGGAAACTAAACTCCATGGGCTCTTTTCGGGTAGTGGTAGGGAATGAAGTGATTCACCCCAAGGAAGTGAATCAGAGTCTCCTGGGGAAGGTGAGCTAATTTTGTTTATTCGAAGGGGGCACCGGTGGCTTGGCTCTTAACTGGGATTTTTTGACCACTCCTGACACGCACTGACTTCCTTGGTTGGACACAGGAAAGGAGGGCTTGCTCTCAGACGGAGCCCCTGGCAGGTGCCCTCCACTAATTGGATTAGTGATTCAGTCTTTGAATATAGATGGAGCTCCAAATTATGTCGCATGCATGACATTTTAAAAAGATGACACACTGAGCCACACCAGCTGTGGGGACCGTGCCTACGAGGGCCTAAGACAGAGCACCTTTAACCAAAAAGGACTTAGGTATATAATTGAAGAGGGACCCTCACGCATGGAGGGAAATCGCTTTCTCTGTGGTTTTCAGGTAGAGTCCAACAGAACAGAGGAACCCTTTTGTGGATGCAATGAAAACATCACTCCAGGATGTCCCACTTCAGGCACAGCCCGAGAGTGGCCTATTTTCATCACCGTGCATTGACTGGGGCTTCTCTGTGATAGGGGCCATCCTTCTTCCGTGTTCTAAAGGAAGTGCTCTTCCTGGCCGTCCTTGTCAGTGTCCAGTTACAATTTCAAGGGGGGCTCTGAAGCCACGAGACCCCTGAGAGAGGCTAAGAGGCTGGGCTGCCATTAATAGAAACTGAAGGAAAGAGCCTCAGGGCATTCTGTGGATAGGAAAAGCGAAGGAAAAAAATGTCACTTTAAATTGTGCATCTGCTGGCTTTCTGTGGATTGTGCTTTTTCTCCCCCTCTCATTTTGCAGCATATAGAAAACAGAATATTTTAATGTCAGAGAGGACCGAGAAGGTCCAGTCCTTGAGAGATTTCCACTCAGAATCAGCATGACAACTCAGTAGTTATAATTCCAACTGCTATTATGATTTTGTACATGGAACAAAAATACAAAGGACACAACCAGTTTCTTGTGAATTTAAATCCACACTTTCAAAATAGAAGGGAAGAGAGCAGTGGATTAAAGAATGGCTTTAAAAAGACCAAGTTTGCATATTAGAGAGAAATCATGCTGGCGGTTTGATTCATAGTTAGACATAAATGATGAGAAACCCATAAGCCAGTCATGTTCAGTCTGGCTGTAAATTTATATTTCGTTTGTTTTCAGTGTCTGATGTCCAATAATAACCAGATAACCAGATTCTTATAAAATGGGAATATCCCAGGTAATTGCTAATATTTAAGTGTAACATTTCATAAATTTATTTCAAAAACAAAAGCAATATGGGAAATTCCCATTTAACTATATTTTCTTTCTCTGTTTCGCATTGGTTGGGTCCTAGTGTCACAAAAGGTCCATCCTCTGTCCGAATAAGGGGGAAAACAAGGGAACCCAAAAGGGGACGTCAACTTTCTCAGACATTTATTTACCCTTTGTTCTTGGTGTCTTCTGGATCCTCCCCAAATCCTAAGGCCTGTCTGTCTTTGCAGTCTCTAAGACGTGGGGAATCTGGTAGCAGCACTAACAAAGAGGGAAAAGGGGGTCTATTTTAATTTCCTTCGAGAACAGAACATCATGAGAACAGTTTATTTATTTTTTTTTAAAGATTTTATTTATTTGACAGAGAGAAACACAGCCAGAGAGGGAACACAAGCAGGGGGAGTGAGAGAGGGAGAAGCAGGCTTCCCGTCGAGCAAGAAGCCCGATGTGGGACTCGATCCCGGGTCTCCGGGATCATGACCTGAGCCGAAGGCAGTCACTTAACCAACTGAGCCACCCAGGCGCCCCATGAGAACAGTTTAAATGACTGGAGAACGTATTCAAGTTAAAGAGCAAACTCTTAGCTTGAGGATCTGGAGTGGATGACGGACGTGGGCCAGAGGATTTTATTCTCCAGCAAGCATCTGCGAAGTGCAGGGGCAGGGGAAGGGGGGGACACCTGTCCCGTGCCGGCATCTGCCGAGCGTGTGTGTGTTGTCTCCATGGCCACGTCGTGGCTTCCCCGTTACTCATGAACCCGATGGAGGATAAGCCGACTCCGAGGATGCGTACGTCACCCCTGTCCTCGCAGCTAGCGGATGCTCGAGCCAAGATTCCAGTTCAAATCTTTGGGTTTCTCAGAGCGCCCCACTGTGCTATTTCCCCCAGACATCCTAAGCCTCGTTGTCTTTGAGGCCAACGACAACACTGACCAGCTGAGTGTCTTCTGAGCCCTGTTGGGCGCCACGGAACGGCCCCTCTCCGACACTGTGCGCCGTTCCCCGGGCACCACGGGGTATGTCCAGGATGGTGCGTGTCTGGGGATATGCGGGGGCACCTTTCCCCAAGCCTGTGGACATGCGAATTTCTTGAATTCATTCAGCTTATGTTAAGCTTTCCAGTAGTCCTATAAGAAACATCCTTTCCCAACAAAACCTGTAAAAGGACAAGTTAAATGAAAAGAGGTATCCAAATTCTGCGGGCAACCTGTATATAATTTATATCAAAAGTATAATCTTTGAAAACCTCATTAAAAAATAAAACCCAGGGGCGCCTGGGTGGCTCAGTTGGTTAAGCAACTGCCTTCGGCTCAGGTCATGATCCCGGAGACCCGGGATCGAGTCCCACATCGGGCTCCCTGCTCGGCGGGAAGCCTGCTTCTCCCTCTCTCACTCCCCCTGCTTGTGTTCCCTCTCTGGCTGTGTTTCTCTCTGTCAAATAAATAAAATCTTAAAATAAAATAAAATAAAATAAAACCCATATAATTACATTGGGCCTAAATTTCTGTGTATCTTCATAAAATTCTGAAGAACTTAGGATCAGAAAATTCACTTTGTGAATCATGGCGTTTATACTCTTCGGTGGTGTTGGGCAGGCTCATTACAAGGGCTCTCCATCCTTTTAAGATTTAGAAGGCGTGGCAGGCAGAGTGAATATTCCTCAAGGTCCTCTTCATTTCACTGGCTGTAGAGGACCAAGCACACTAAAAGAATATAAGGGGCGATTTTTCAGTGAGGGTTGTTTTTGCTGCTTTCGTTTCTTTTGCCATCGCTCTACTCTTCCGGAGTGGCTTTGCAATTCCTGCGCTCCTGTCTGCAAGCTTTAGGTTGCCCTCGTGTTTGCACGTCTATCAGAATGCCCCTGTCTGTAGGAGAGTCTTGTCCACAGCGAGGAAATTCTGGGCTGCCTGATGTTATTTTCGGCGCACACCAGAGACCTCATTGGAAGAACAAGATCATTGTGGCTCTTTTTTTTTTTAAGGATTTTATTTATTTCAGAGAGAGCACAAGCTGGATGGGGGTGGAGGGTACGGGGGCAGAGACAGAGGGAGAAGCAGACTCCCCACTGAGCAGGGAGCCCGATGCGGGCCTCAATTCCAGGACCCCGAGATCATGCCCTGAGCCGAAGGCAGACGCAGCGCACCGAGCCGCCCCGGCGCCCTCACCGTGGCTCCTGATGGTGAGCAGCAGTTCCCGTATCCTGCCGGACCTTCATCCCAAGAAACCCACTGGTTCCCGTGAGGAAGGCACACGGGAGGCCCGCGGTGCAGCCCTCGGGTCTCACAGAGGCCAAGAAGGGTGCGTTTCTGGCCTTGTTGGCAGAGAAGCAGTTCCTTGAGGTCTGTCCCTGGGAAAGGTGGCTGAAAGTGCTCTCGGGACTGTTCGCCCTGTGGGTTCGCGCCGTGCTCCGCTGGGGGATGCATGGCACCGCTCCTGCCCCACACTCAGCGAGATTTCAGGGTGAAAGATAACGTGTTCCGCGAACGTGCGGGAACGTGCTGTGCTGTCTTTGTTTTCCTCCCTGGAATACAAATACTCGGGCGGAGTTTATGGAGCAAGACACAGAGGCTGTGCCGGGTCCCTGCTCACCACTGAGACCTCACTGTGTTTTCTGATGTGACCTGTGCACTGGCCTTGGGGTCTCCCTGTGGGCTCAGTGTCCTAGAAGACGGTAGAAACCCATGGGAAATACTGTCAAATCCTTCAGTGATGGCAAAAATCACCCCGTGCCTTCAGTGACTTGTCTCTCTTGGGCAAGGCCCAGGGTTGGCGCCACACACAGCCGCAGAGTGGGCCTCGTGGGAGCAGACAGCCAGAGAGCTGCACGGCAGCTGCCTGAAGGCCCGAGGACAGCACCAGGCCCACTAACGCTGCCTGGGAGTCCACCGATGGCCCAGGTCTTGGGGCTCAGAAACACAGTCGTGGATACAGGCGATTGGGGACACAGGGAGGAGACAGGAACAAAAGCATGACTCTGGATTCTGGGCAGAAGGTGAAGTTTCCCCCTTGCTTCTCCTATCCCCTCGTGCAGCTTTGGTACTCTTCCTGGACCCCATGTGCCCTTTGAAAGGCAAGACTTGTGAAATAGCAGAGGGAGCACTAGACCAGTGGCCGAGGTGCGCGGGCCCCAGTTCTAGCCTCACGAAGTTCTAGACCAGTGGTTTGTTTTTTGTTTTTTTTAAAAGAGATTTTATTTATTTGACAGAGAGAAACACAGGCAGAGAGGGAACACAAGCAGGGGGACTGAGAGAGGGAGAAGCAGGCTTCCCGCCGAGCAGGGAGCCCGATGTGGGACTCAATCCCGGGTCTCCAGGATCATGACCTGAGCCAAAGGCAGTCGCTTAACCAACTGAGCCACCCCCAGGCGCCCCGAGACCAGTGGTTTTGAACAAGTAGCCTCACGTCTCCACAGCCGTAGTTTAACCTTCATCCCCTCTTAGAGGTTCTAGGAGTCTCCTAAGGGCTCCCGTAACAAGTCACCACGGAGTAGGTGGTTAAACAACACAAATGTATTCTCTCACAGCTCTGGAGGCAAGACGTTGGAAATAACGCCGTTGGCAAGGATGGCTCCTTGCACGGGCTCTGGGGAGAATCTGTTCCACGCCTTCCTCCTGGAGGTTGTTGGCTGTTCCCGGCCTGGCTTGGTGATTGTCCCCTCATTCCCCTCTCCGCCTCCATTTTTACGTGGCCTTCCCCTCGGTGCGTCTCCATGTGTCCGCTTTTCTGTCGCTTAGTGGGACGCTCTTCACTGGGTGCAGAGCCCCCTAATGCGGACGAGCTCATCTCAGGACCCCTACCTTAATCACATTTGCAAAGAGCCTTCTTCCAAAGAAGGTCGCATTCGGAAGGTCTCAGCGGACATGCCTGTGTTCAGCCCCTGCAGGGTGCCAGTGTCTGCCCGGCCTGCCGCACAGGCGCATGCTGGGGGCGTGAGGTGACCCGCGCGGGAGCCTTCTGTGGGGGCTCAAGGGCTACATTTTATTCTTGTCCCCGTCCGGCTCAGAGGCCTCTGGGAGCGCCCCCGGTTTTGTGGAAGCCGCCCTTCTTGTTGTCTGTTGCCATCATGACCTGATCCTGAGCTGTATCTTTCTAGAGAGTTGTCTCCTATCATATTCCCATTCCCTACAGCATCGCACACTTGGGCCCCAAAAGATTTCTTATTTTTTGATCCCTCCTGCATGCCACCCTCCTAATTTCCCCCATTTTTCCTGCCCCCCTCACTTTGCACTTACTTTCTCTACTTATCTTTCAAGGCGGGGCTGATAGCCCACTTCCTTGGCTAACTGTTCTTCCCTTAAATTGAAATGTCTCCAGGAATGTGCAGAAACTAGCTCACACTGCCTAGAGAGAGAGCCGAGTGCTGATGGTTAAATATTCAGTAACACTCTGGCAGCTTGAATTCAGCCGCAGGAGGAGTATTCCCATCATGGAAATTGGCATAGTGCCTCAAAGGGAGCATTTTCTTTCTCTTTCCTAGCACATGCCACTGAATCTCCCCCTTCTCTGCATCTCTGTAGCACATGTTACCTCTCTTCTAGCGCCTTAAGCATTATCTCTCTATTCTTACGTATGAGAGTAGCCATGAGCTTGGTAGATTTGGAGTTCTTTGAGACCAAAGAAATATGCTGTATTCTGTAGTGTTGCCCTATATCTCACAGCACCGTTATGGACGGGTGTTTCCCAGAGTGGATGTGCTGAAGCCGTAACCCCCAGTGTGACTGTATTTGGAGAAGACAGGGCCCGCATGAGCTCATTAGGGCTCAATACCATCCTAAGGGCAGGATCCTGATCCAATATCGGTGTCCTTCTAGGAAGAGACACTAGAAAGTGAGCTTGTTCTTTCTCTCTGTTCTGTGAGGACACAGAGAGAAGGAAGCCATCTCCAAGCCGGGAAGAGAGCGCTCGCCAGGAACCTAGTTGACTGACCCCTTGACCGTGGACTTCTCTGCCTTCAGAACTTTAAGAAACAGGGCGCCTGGTGGCTCAGTGGTTAAACCTCCGCCTTCCGCTCAGGTCATGATCCCGGAGACCCGGGATCGAGCCCTGCATCAGGCTGTCTGCTCGGCGGGAAGCCTGCTTCTCCCTCTCTCGCTCCCGCTCCTTGTGTTCCCTCTCCAAGGGCTGTGTTTCTCTGTCAAATAAATAAAAATTTAAAAAAAAAGAACTTTGAGAAATAGTAGTCTGTTGTTGGAGCCACTTGGTCTGTGGGATGTTGTTAAAGCAGCAAGAGCAGACCAATACAGCGCTTAGCACATAGAAGATGCTCGGTAAACATTTCTTAAATTGAATTGGATAAAGGGACACAGTGAATAAGGGAGCTGAGGCTTAGCCTTCCCTCTGTGCCACAAGTCTGTGAAGCAAGTACCATTTTAGACCCATTTTATAGATGGTCACTGAGCCTTAGAAATGTCAGTACTGTGCCCAAAGTCTGATTAGGTAACCTAATTCTTAATCACTCTATCACATGTTTCCTTGAATCAGATGAGTTTCCTACCCCGACCTCTACCATCCAGTAGGGTGGCCGCGATCCGCGTGTGACCTTGAGCCGTTGAGATGTGGCTGGTCTGAGTTTTGAAGTACAAAGCACCAGGTTTCCAGGATCTGGTATGGAAAAAGGAATGTTAAATATTGAAACGTTAAAGTGTGCTATGGTGAGAGCTGTGAATTTTGTAAGACTGACTATTCACAGACCTCCTGAAGCAAATAATACATTATATGTTAATAAAAAATAGTAATACTTCATAGTAAGGTATATGGGGTCAAAATTTTTACCTCTTTAGAGTGGCTGCTACACAATTGTAACAACACATGTGGCCCCGTTACATTTCTGTAGAGATAGAGGTGACAGTTTCCCGGGCCGGCTGCTTGAGCTGCTTCGTTGCTATGCAGCACTTGTATACCTGAGAGCTCTCTCCACGTAGGGCCCGGATCTGATCACTCACAGACCGTGCCACATGTCTTTCACTTCCTCCAGAGTTTGCTTTCGGTCCTTGCCCTGACCCTTTGAGATGAGACATTTGCTAGGAATAAAGGGATAAAGGTCAGTGCCTCAGTGACATTGGCATCCCAGGGAAAAGTCAGGCATCCGGGGAGTCAGGGAACGAGGCTGCAGCTACTGGTCAAAGTATTTTCTCCAAATAATCTGTGAGCATCGGTTACAGTAAGTCTTGTATCTGCTCAGTTGGAGGGGAGCCACAGCTCAAAAGAAGGTATTTCAAAAGAATTAGTAATCAATTCCTCTCTTCCGTTAGAGGGCAGGAAGCTGCTTCCCGTAAACAGAAAATAAGCCGTGTGAGAATCCCCCAGCTCTCCCCAGCTCACAGGGTGAGGTCATGGGATGGGCAGTCACTTCCAAACAGATGAGTGGAGGAGAGACAACCAGGTTATCACAGGAGGCAAATAGGAAGGAAGGAAGATGTATGACTTGGGTAAATAGGTCACATTCTTTGGGAAAGAGAAAAGGAAAGAGCAGTAGATGTCAGTCCGAAGGCTCCCTCGGCCTCCCTGTGCTTGTTTCCCTGCCAGGGGAGCTCTCACACTCCCGTCTGAGTCAGAGGAAAGAGAAGATGTTGGAGCCCTCATTTCCCTGCTTTTCTAATGAAGAGATAAATTCCGAAAATGTTAAGATGACATTTTATGTTTCTCCCGAGTGCTGTAGTTTCATGTAATTATTTTGGGTTTTGTTTGGTGCTCCAAGTTTGCCTGTGAAGCCGTAGAAGCCTCGTGAAGCTCGTGGATCTTGCAGGCGGGGAGCCGGGCCATTTGCACGGAGCTGCCTCGAGATTGAGAGGTCGCCGGAGGTCCCGCCTAGCGGTGGCGGAACGCTGCAGGGGGCGTTTCCCTCCTGTCTGCATTCTCCGGAGTCCTGTCTACACTGCTCTGCTGGGAATAGCGGGCTGTGTGAAGGGGCAGGGACGGTCATGGGCAGGGCGGGGACCCCCCTGCTCCCGCCTCATTTACAGAGCTCTGTGTGAATTTCAGGGGCCTCCAGACCTCTTAATACCGTTCCTCCCAGGAGAACAAAACCGAAACAGCTTCAGAGAGTCTTCAGGTCATCTCCTCGCTCCCTAAGTTTTTGTAAAGGGAACGACCTGGCCAGGTTCAGTCCTCAAGCAGGGTCATGTGCGTAGGTCCTGGTGCCCCTAGCCGAGCCCCCTCCCCACTGTGCCGCGACGTCCTCACTGCAGTCACCGGAATAAACTGGATGGCAGGGTCCTACTTTTAAATCAAGGTCAAAATAAGTGACTGTCCCTGTTGGCATAAAACGCGAACACGTGTGGGTGGTGTACTCGGTCCAGGGAGCACCTAGTCTCACCGCCGCTCTGGACCT